>JABYQR010000614.1:0-16369 GCA_022592445.1 Cytidiella melzeri | reverse complement strand
GCCACCCCGTTTCCTCGCTCTCGCGTTTGGGTTTAGGACATAGAAGGAAAGGTTTAGGAGAGGGTCTTCAGGGTATATAAAAAGGTGTTGCTTGTACTGCGTAGAAAATAAATCAATCCCCACCCCAGTTTCCAGAGTTCACTTTACGCTTTGCGTTCGCGTCGAGGGAGTCTCTTCGCCCATAGCTGTAGCTTCTTCTGCGTTGTCCCACTGCGACCTTTCCCACGTTTATGTCCGCGGCATTTACCAACGACAACCCGCCTCGAGTCTGCCGTTGCTGTCCAACTGTTCCCCACCTGCCCGACGGTCGCTGCCCTTACCGCCCGCGCCCGCGCGAGGTTCTACGCCGTTACCCCATCATCCCCGCGCCCACGCCGCCGCCGGAACCCTCAGCAGCGCCTACGGTCTCCCCCGAGAGATCAACTACTAAATCACCCTCGCCAGCGTCGTCCGTCGCCTCCGTCGCGGACTCGCTTGATAACTGCTCCTATTGCGACACTCAGAGCGACCACCCAGTTCCCCTACGCACAGGACCTTTCGTCCCACTCGACTGCGATCGCCCGCGCGCACCGCACCCAGATTGCTGGCTATCTCCAGACTTTGAAGGCGAGGAGCACGAGTGCGAACTAGTACAGTTCAATCTTACCAGCTCAGCCAACGTCGTCGTTGGCCACGCATTTGCCTGTAATACGCATCGCCGCTCGGGAGGTGTTGTTCTACACTACCGCCCCCGCGCGCAGTCTGTCGAGTCCACTTGACTGCGATCTCACATAGCCTTCCGCTGCGACTCGCGAGCCATTAGTTTATCTTTCTCTCACGTTTCCTTTCGGCTTTTTCATACTGCGTTTGCTTTTTAACTGCGTTATTTTACTGCGTTACTGCGTTGCGTTTCATCTTCTCTGCGTCGAGCTTACTGCGTTCACTTTCACTGCGCCCGCGTTTTACAGCGACCACTTCATCTTCACCAGCGACCGCGTGTTGGGTTCGAGATTCATATTGCGTCTGCGTTTATCTTCTGCGTCCCTCCGCGCGCCGTTTTCCTACAAGCCGCGACCTTTCACGTGCACTCTCTTGGAGCCGCGCTATAACTCTTTCGCTTTCACCGCGCCGACTTGCCCTTTTACCCGCGATACGCGTGGTAGTTGCCCGTCTAGCTCCCTTCATATAAACCTTATCACAAAAACCTTGTCGCTCTTTTAGCACAGGTAAAACTAGGACTCTTAGGCCACCTCGCATTACTTTAACACTTACGCGCTTCCACACCTTTACACTTCTATTGCCACTTCGTGGTTGGTGGTGTAGTCTTTAAGGTTGTTCTTAGTTTGAAGCGTGACTCAGTGTCTCAACGCCTTCAACAACCAGACCGTCAGAGACAAGTGCTACGACTCAGAAGAAGGACACCAAACTTGTGAGGTACAACCGTGTCCCAACCGCTACAACAGAGTAGAATATCCTGGTCGTTACGCAAATCAGTATCGACCCATTCATCACTGGCAGGAAGATCGCATTCTTGAGTCACTCCCACCCCTGCCTGAACCTGAAGAAGACTTCGATCGAACCTTCACGCAGGAACAATACCCGATGGACTCTACCAATGTCTCCCAGCATGCTTCGAGGGTAGCAACCCCGGCCCCCACACAAGAACCGTCTCCACCCCCCACAGCAGAACAACTTTTGCATGCGCTACTCCTCGGTCAGCAACAGCTGACACAAGCCATCACAGCGCTGGTTCAAAACCAGCAACCGGTCAACAACAGGTCAAGGGAAAGGGTTGTAGAGAAACCCGCTAGTTTCAAGGGCAATGCAAGTAGTGACGCGCGTCGCTTTCTAGCTGCCTTCTCCATGTACGCACAGTTTAATGAGAAGCTGTCGCCGTACAATGCCCAAGGTGGTCAGACCCGGTTAGACCATCTTTGGATCTCGTCGGCCTTGTCATTCATGACCGAGGATGCAGCAGTTTGGGCTACGCCCCACATGGATTTAATTGCCAGCCATCAAATGGCATTCAATGGTGATTGGGACGATTTCAAGGCGGCGTTCAAAGCACGATTTGAACCAGTGGACGAAATGGTAGATGCTAAGGCCAACTCAGGGAGCTATGGCAAGGCAAGAAAACGGTTCCGGAATACACGGCACGATTCAGGGAAATCATGGACAGGACCGGCTACTCGACACAAGACCTTCGTGATCGGTACTACGAACACCTAAGTACTACCATCAAGGATGAGCTGGTTCACACCGCAAGGCCTCACGTCACTCTCGTAGACCTGATCAACGTTGCTACAGACATTGACAATCGTCTTCGTGTTCGAGCTCAAGAGAAAGCTCGTGAACAAGGTCGAACGGTCCCCAACCTGTTCAAAACCACTCCGGTCTCCACCTCGTCCCCGGCTCCCTTCGTCCAAGCACCTCGTGACTCCAATGCCATGGAAATTGATGCTACCAAGGTTGGACCTAACGGAAAAACACGCGCCGACTTCATGAAGGCTATGAACGGCAGATGTTACGGATGCGGATCGAAGGATCATCAGAAGAAGGACGGGAAACATGATCGTGAGCTGTGCGGACATTGTGGTGGCAACCATCAGACACAGGTTTGCCAAAGTCGATTCCTTGGGTACCCACCTAGGCAACAGAAGGTGGCTGCCAGCACTCTTTTCGATCCGTCCACTTCGGCCCCCTCGTCGTCCTCGTCCGCGAGGCCCTTACCTACCCCGCCCGCCGCAACCGTTGCCAGCTCTTCAACTCCGTTTGACTACGATGCCATTATGAAGCAGATGTCATCCCTCACGGACCAAGTCAAGCAGCTCGGCAATCAACGGGATTTTTAGAGCGGACTCCAGGTGAAACCGCACCCTCGAGTCCCTCTGGAAAGACCTATATAGAAGAAGTGGAGGACAATGATGATTCCCCCACGGACACAGTTTTTAGCTCCCCTGTAGTAAATACCCGCCTCGCGCAGCAGCCTGATTCGCAGTCTTCAGTTTTATTTAACGACATGTATAACTACTTTGAAACCTTGTCGTCATGCATAGTACCCGAAATAGACCCGCTTAGCATGCACTTCCGAGTTCCTATCACGCTCAAAGGAGTGTTTAGAGAACAAGGCATCAGAGCCATGATTGATTCAGGAGCCACTGCTTTATTCCTGAGTCAAGACTTTGTCAATCGGCACCGAGTACGTACGGTCCCCTTAGAAAGACAGATCCCACTCCATAACATCGATGGGACTCTAAATCAAGGAGGACGTATAACACACAGAGCAGAGCTCGAACTACAAGTTGGGGCTATCAAAGAAAATGCAACCTTTTTGGTCACAGACATCGGACCAGAAGACTGCATTTTAGGTCTACCCTGGCTTCGCAAAGCAAACCCCAAAATCAATTGGGCTACCGGAGAAATGGAATTGGAAGCCGAAGAAGACTTCGAACCCTTCCAGTCTATCACAGCCAATCGGAAACAGAGACGAGCCTGGCTCAGAGCCGGTATCATTCAGGACACAAAAGAAGAACTTTGGTCCTGTGCCAGCTTTACGTACTCCACAGACATCGCTGCTAAAGCCCATCAATCTAAAGAACAACGGACGTTCGAACAGATGGTTCCAGAGGAATACCGCAGACACCAGAAAGTCTTTTCAGAAGAAGCATCACAGCGTCTCCCCGAGCATCAGCCTTGGGATCATACGATTGATCTGACAGAGAACCCAAAGATGTTCAGATCCAAGGTCTACCCCATGTCTCCGAATGAACAAGCGGAGCTGGACAAGTTTATTGAGGAAAACCTAGCGAAAGGATATATTGTTCCCTCCAAATCGCCTATGGCCTCACCGGTATTCTTCGTCAAGAAGAAGGACGGCAAGCTCCGGCTTGTTCAGGATTATCGAAGGTTAAATGACATCACAGTCAAAAACCGCTACCCACTCCCCTTGGTATCAGATATTACCAATCGGCTTGTCAAGCCAGAATCTTCACCAAGTTTGACGTACGATGGGGTTATCATAACATTCGGATCAAAGAAAATGACGAATGGAAGGGTGCATTTGTGACAAACCGAGGGCTGTTTGAGCCTAAGGTGATGTTGTTTGGCATGACCAATTCTCCGCCACGTTTCAAGCAATGATGAATTCCATCTTTGCTGATCTCATTGCGGAAGGAAAAGTCTCGGTCTACTTAGATGACATCCTTGTCTTCAGTTCAGACATTGTGGAACACCGGAAAATTGTTCATGAGGTACTATCTCGACTTGAAGCCAACGACTTGTATCTTCGCCCCGAAAAATGCGAATTTGAACAGTCACAAGTCGAGTATCTAGGTTTAATCATCGGTAACGGAAAGATCCGTATGGACTCGGGTAAAATAGAAGCTATCACCAACTGGCCGGTACCACAGAACCTCCGTGATGTACGAGGCTTCATTGGATTTGCCAACTTCTACCGACGTTTCATCAAGGACTTTGCACGGCATACTCGTCCCCTCCACGATCTCACCAAGAAGGACCAACCTTGGAAGTGGGGAGAAGCACAGCAGAACGCCTTTCAGATGCTCAAAGATGCGTTCACTCAGGAACCTATTCTAGTCACATGGGAACCCGATCGCCCCACACGTATTGAAGTTGATGCGTCTGGCTTTGCGACTGGAGGAGTTCTGTTGCAGAAACTAGAGGATGGACAATGGCACCCGGTAGCGTTTCGGTCTCAGTCTATGGCCGAAGCGGAACGGAACTACGAGATCTATGATCGAGAAATGCTTGCTATCATCAGAGCTCTTGAAGATTGGCGTCATTATCTGGAAGGATTACCCGCGCCCTTCGAGATCATCACAGATCATCAGAATTTGCAGTACTGGCGTACCGCTCAGGACTTGTCCAGACGACAAGCTCGGTGGTCTTTGTATCTGAGCCGGTTTGACTTTGTTTTAATGCACAAACCCGGAAAGACCCTCACTCAAGGCGACCCATTATCCCGGGTCAGAACCTTGGAAGTTCTAGATGCATCAGACAACAAGGAACAAGTTGTACTGAAACCCGAATACTTCCAGACAATAGCCGCCTCGAGTACCCCGGAACCTGATCCGTTAGAGTCACGGATTAAGGATATCAGCATTCGAGAAGCAGAGGTAGTCCAGGGACTAGCCAAGCTTAGGAAGGATGGACCCCGGAAGTTGACCGATGGTGGACTTGAGTGGGAGGAAGACAATGGACTGGTGTACTACAAAGGGAAGCTATACATTCCGAAGGATCGCGAAGTTCGCCGGGAAATTGTACGACGATGTCATGATGCGTTACCGGCAGGACATCCTGGCAAACATGCAACCCTGGAACTAGTCACACGGCATTATTGGTGGCCTCGCATGGCATCCTTTGTAGAGCAGTACGTACTCGGATGTGACAAATGTCAGCGAGCCAAACCGGCGCAGCATCCTGTCGTTCCGATACAGCCCATTGAAGTACCAGAGGGACCCTGGCAGGTGGTTGGCGTAGACTTAGCCGGACCCTTCCACGAAGCAATGGATTTGACATGATTGCAGTATACACAGACTTGTATAGCAAACAAAGTCATGTAATCCCGACCCAGTCTACTGTTACAGCGGATGGCATAGCCGACCTACACATCAAAGAAGTTTTCAGGCTCCATGGTATTCCCCGACAGTTCATATCTGATAGAGGACCTCAGTTTGCGGCTCGTGTCATGCAGCGTTGTACAAACGGCTAGGCATCACTGGCGCTATGACTACAGCCTATCATCCTCAGGCTAACGGTCAAACGGAAAGAGTCAACCAAGAAGTAGAAAAGATTCTACGACTCTTTGTTGATCAACGACAAGATGATTGGGCAGAATACATCCCAGTGGCTGAATTCGCCATCAACTCTCGTGTCAACTCATCTACGCAGCACTCTCCGTTTGAAGTCATGTACGGGTACCTACCAGATTTCACCATACCAGTCGGACGTCACAGCCGAATGCCGAATCTAGATGCACGTCTAGAAAAGCTCAGACAGGTTCGGGCAGAAGCCGAAGCTGCCTCGCGTCTATCTAAGGAAAAGATGGCCGAAGCTTCCGCATACACCCGCAGAACTACTTCAGTCTTCAAGGAAGGGGACCTCGTGTGGTTGTCTTCCAAGAACGTCAAAGTACATCAGCAGTCTGACAAGCTAGGGCCTAGACAGCTTGGTCCCTTCACAGTTCTTCAGAAGACCGGTGAACTACATATCGGATCAAACTCAAATCCGGATATCGTATTCACGACAACATCAACGTCGAAAGGCTATCTCCGTATCGAGGAAACGAAGTAAACGGCCTCATACCAGAACCACCAGCACCGATCATAGTAGATGATCAACAAGTCTATGAAGTCGAGAAGATCCTAGACAGTCGGATCTATTGGAAGCAAATGCAGTACCTAGTCAAATGGAAAGGCTATGGAGAAGGCGATGTAACGTGGGAACCTGCAGTAAATCTGACCAATGCGAAAGAGAGCATTGCAGAGTTCCACGCCAGACATACCAACGCGCCTCAGAGATTACCCAAAGCACTCTTCGACTCCATTCCTTGGAAACCGTTGGAGAACATCACAGAAGCTATAGCATCTGACCTCGAGTGGGCAGATGGTAGAGTCCCTGGTCTTAGTTCATCGAGGCGATGAATTTTAGGAGGGGGGTAATGACATGGATAGTCCAACAGAGACCGGATTTTTCCAATATTTCTACAAGTTTACAGCCTTAGGCGCCTATCTAGAGCGCTTATTTTCCGGCTAGGAGTGTTACCGGACCTAACCCTAACCTGGGTCACGTGACATCCTGCCTTATTTATCAATAGTCCAGACCCAAACCCTAGACTCAGTCTGGAGCGGTTCCAGATCAACCTAGGCTATTGTTCTATTGTTCCTTTTCCATTGATGGGGATTCCCCAGGGATTCCCCCAGGTCTTATTGTTCTATTGTTGTATTGTTCTAACTCTATTGTTCTACGTACCCTGGTCCTTGACAGTTACTCAGGGCCTTGACAGTTACTCCGGTTCTTGACAGTTACCCGGGTTCATTATTGTTCTATTGTTACTCCAGTCCCACAGTTACTCCAGTCCCTAGTGTGGGAACTGGTGCACAGACCATCCAGACACAGTATATATAGTACCCCTTACCCTCCCTGGTTCTGCATCTTGACCTCTTCGTCATTTGCACTGCCAGGTGAGTTACTCAATGTAACCTAGTATAAACATGATATTAACTTCGTCATTTGCACTGCCAGTATCCGGCCTCAGTGCCTGCTTGCCTGCTCATCATCGACTTTGACCTCGTTGTCGTCGTTGGAGATCCACCCCCTTCCTCTCTATTTCACTCCCTTTCTAGGGTTATCAGCATAGCAGCAGTCGCTCCGCGACAGAAATGGCAAAGTCGAACGCAAAAACCAGGATATCAAACAGTACCTGCGTCTATTCTGTCAGCAACGACAAGACGACTGGGTCGATCATCTGCCGGCGGCTGAGTTTGCACTCAACTCACGAGTACATGCGGGTAATTTGCAAACACCGTTTGAGGTCATCTACGGATATCGCCCCGACTTCACCATACCAGTCGGCAAGCGAAGCAATATCCCATCACTCGATGAGCGCCTTGACAACATGGCTCGAGTACGCAAAGAGACCAAAGCAGCTCTTCATCTAAGCAAAGAAAAGATGAAGCAACTTTACGAGTCTGAGAAGCGCTCTCCACGTGTCTTCCAAGTAGGGGACATGGTCTGGCTAAACGCTAAGAACGTCCAGATTCACCAGGCTACCCCTAAACTCGGTCCTCGACAACTCGGCCCGTACAAGGTCATCGAACGCATTGGCAATCTCGATTACAAACTCGATCTACCCAGCTATCTCCGAATCCACCCCGTCTTCCATATCAACCGTCTAAGCCCCTGGCACGACAACGGCAAAGACGTACCTCCACCTCCTGATCCTATTGTCATAGACGGAGAAGAGCAGTACGTTGTCGAGAAAGTGCTAGACAGCAGGCTACACGGACGATGGAAGAAACTGCAATTCCTAGTCAAATGGGCAGGGTATTCAGACAGACACAATAGCTGGGAACCAGTCGAAAACCTCGAGAATAGTCAAGAAGCAATTGACGACTTCTACAAAGCAAACCCCGGAGCGCCCCGGGTCATCAAAGCTTCACTCTTTGCGGATCTCCGCTCGCACTTTCGGGAATTCAATACCCAGACCGACCCCGCTTTCCTTCGCACGATCTATCCATCTACATATGATCTTAGCTGGGATGAAGGCAAACACATTGGTCTGGATATCTCAAGAACATCACACTGACGGGTAACGTCGAGTCAACGACACCAGAAGGGGAGAAACTTCCTAGCATCCTTCTGACTAGACAATCGGGGCAATTCTGCTGAATCCCTGTAGACAGGTAGAAGACCTCTATCACCACAGCACAGTGATGCTTCGCGAGGACGCTCAATTTTAGGAGGGGGGTAATGTCATGGATGGCCTGACTAGCCCTTAATTTTCACAATTTACCTCTTGTTTTTATCTGTAAAACTCCAGGCTGCAGCTCAGTTGCAATCTTCTCTGCATAAACTCCCTTTTCACGTCTATTAAGCGCCCGTATCACGTGGCTTAGACGCTCCACACGGTCACATTACTTGCTACTACGTCACACTGGCGTGTGACTTAGCTTAAGTAAGACCACATGGCTACAAGCACATGGCTCAGCCCATAGCTAGGGTTTGACGTCATAGATACTGTCCACATGGGCTCCTTATTGTTCTTTCCTTATTGTTCTCTTTATGGAAGGATGTTCTCACAGGTGTGGGAATGGAATACAATAGTTGGTCTCCTTTTAGATAGATTCTCTCACGGATAGAGTTCTTGGCAAGGTCTAGACAAAAGCTATTGTTCTCCTTTAGTAGTCCTTTTGTTCTTCGTTCACATGGCTTCTTGCAAAGCCTGCCCTCAACATGGTCTGTGCGCAGGTCCCTGAAGTCTATATAAGCAGCTACATGTACGCTCCTAGCCCCCATCTCGACCTCTTGGTCTTTACTGGGCTAGGTAAGCAAACCCCTCCTGTACTACATAGCTAGTAGTACCCAATACTAACTTGGTCTTTACTGGGCTAGCTTTCTGAATAAGTTTGATAGCTGGTGAACGCATTGTGCTTCACGCCTGCCACCACCTCCTCGTCGTCATCCACACCGTGTCCCTGTTTGTCACGTCAAGCCCTGTCTCTGTGTCACAATGCTCTCACCAGCTATCAAACTTTATGCAAGTTGCTAGCCCAGTAAAGACCAAGTTAGTATTGGGTACTACTAGCTATATAGTACAGGAGGGATTTGCTTACCTAGCCCAGTAAAGACCAAGAGGTCGAGATGGGGGCTAGGAGCGTACATGTAGCTGCTTATATAGACTTCAGGGACCTGTGCACAGACCATGTTGAGGGCAGGCTTTGCAAGAAGCCGTGTGAATGAAGAACAAAAGAACTACTAAAGGAGAACAACAGCTATTGTCTAGACCTTGCCAAGAACTCTACTCGTGAGAGAATCTATCTAAAAGGAGACCAACTGTTGTATTCCATTCCCACACCTGTGAGAACATCCTTCCATAAAGAGAACAATAAGGACAGAACAAAAGTAGTCCATGTGGACGTCATCTATGACATTAAACCCTAGCTATGGGCTAAGCCATGTGCTTGTAGCCATGTGGTCTTACTTAAGCTAAGTCACATGCTAGTGTGACGTAGTAGCAAGTAATGTGACTGTGTGGAGCGTCTAAGCCACGTGATACGGGCGCTTAATAGACGTGCAAAGGAGTTTGTGCAGAGAAGGTTGCAACTGAGCTGCAGCCCGGAGTTTTACAGATAAAAACAAGAGGTAAATTGCGAAAATTAAGGGCTAGTCAGGCCATCCATGACACCTTCCAGGGTAGCTCTAGTCAGGAAGACCTTCTGACGTTCATAGCCATTGCTATAAGGTGTACCAAAAGTACACAAGGTTCCCCTAGACCTACACGGAATAAAGTGTAGACATGGCACTGAGAGGAGCCAGAACTTGTCATCACACACAACAACAACTCAAGGACTGAGGAGAGGTAATAAAAGAGAACAAGCTATAAAAATGCTATAAATTACAGGATGCATAAACTAGAAAACAACCAAGGAGACGAAATGTAGGGACAAGCAGCGAGGGAATCATACCGCAGTACCCACTTCCCCCTCTTCTACACCAACCACACACCCATAAGATTGCGCTCTAAGAACAAAAGGAAACCAGTAGAACCACATGAGATAGAGAGACATGAAACAGAAATAGTGAGAGGGAAAGACCAGAAGTCGAGCAGACCACGGGGCACAACAACCAAAGAACATGTGAAGAAAGAACAAAAGAACTACCTAAAGGAGAACAATAGCTATTGTCTGGACTTTGCCAAGACCTCTACCCATGAGAGAATCTATCTAAAAGGAGACCAACTATTGTCACCACACATCAGCCTCTCCTATTATTGAGAAATAGGTGCTGAATAGGCTGCATATCAGATCTATATGCGCATGCATGCTGTACATACATATACATGATGTGAGAACAAAAACTAGACACATCATGTACTTGCTGTTGTCGTCAAAGGCGGTCGGCACCAAAAACCTTGAACGCGAAGTTCCATCAATGTCAACGAGTCACGCGTGAGCATGCAGATTAACATTCACAATCCAAATTTGAAGAGATGTTCGCGTGGCTAGCTTGATATCAAGTTGACTGACAGCTTCTATTCCTGCAAAAGATGGACGACTGCAACTGTGAGCTCAAGGCGTGAGGGTACCATGGCAGCAAAGACGCACCTTGTCCACAATCCCCATTGTGCTCACCTTTACAGACAACCTCCAGGTCTGTGTGCGCACTCTCAATGTCAAGGCAATCAGTAACGG
This sequence comes from Cytidiella melzeri, assembly GCA_022592445.1. Taxonomy (NCBI): domain Eukaryota; kingdom Fungi; phylum Basidiomycota; class Agaricomycetes; order Polyporales; family Irpicaceae; genus Cytidiella; species Cytidiella melzeri. The sequence goes on along the minus strand of JABYQR010000614.1, from coordinate 5,459 downwards.
GCATGCCCCGCAACTGCCAACCTCCCGAGGCCGGTGTCAACCCCGCTACTGGTCCTCCATCCTCTGAGCATAGACAGCCACCTGCTAAACGTCCGCGAATTGAGCCAAGCGTTGTATCAAAACCAGCCAGACGTACCTTGACATCTGAACGTCGAGCCTCTGTGCATACAACTCAGCTGTCTCTGCACAACCACGGCTTCACTCAACCTCCTCATGGTGGCTTCAGAAACCCTTTTACCCCTTCACAAACCATTCGCACGCCCTCTGAAACCTCGCATACATCGTCCACTGAGAGTCAAACTCCGCTGTCCTTGTGTCGCTCTTTGTCTGGTCCGTCATTGACTCATGGCACCAGTGGGCTTGGTATCTCTAGGGCTATCTCCAACAGTATGGCCGCTATGAATGACTTGCTGCAGGGCTTGCAGGCTACTTTGGGCAGCCAGGATGAGCTCCTGAAAGATGCAAGGCGGAGGTTGAATGAGATGGACGGATACCTGACTGCAGTGAACGAGAAGATGAAGCACACAAATAAGCAAGCGTTAAACAATGAGACTATTGCACGTACCTTGCACAACCTCGAAAAGGGTGCACCTCACCTCAACCAGATGGCGGAATAGCTTAGTGGCAGCCACCTCACAAAAGATGCTTACTCTGACATCTCACGAGCCCAGAACGTACGATTGTCATTGAAGAAGCTCACCCGCGAGCTCGACCAGATTGTGTTGAAAGTAGACACTGCACACCTTCCGCCGACGGCACCTCCATCCTGCGCCATGAATCCTCCAGCCAATCCCTCCCTGCGCCAGACAAGAGCAGACTATCCAATTATTGGTCCACCACGAGAGTTGCGAGCTCAGAAGCGAAAGGAGTCATATGGAATCCATTGAATCTATGCATTATAAAACTCACTTTGTGTACCTGGTACTCCCAATACCGTTCTCCTTCGCTGTCCTGTGTATGCCTGAGTTTCAAGTAGACCATCAGTCCGCTGGAACCAGCATGCAACTCGAGGGCTAACTTCGGCCGCCTCTCTCCATTCCATAACACTGCCGAGGTGGTTTGAAGGGCCGCGCCGTGCTATGTTGCTCAGGCAGCAGCCTCTATGCACCTCCTCGTTGGTGTGCAATGAAGGTACATAGAATGTCGAACCGCCTCTCATGGCCACCTCGCGGAGTAGTTATTGTGAGTCGCTCGTACGCCATCAATCTGCTGAAGTAGTTATTGTGAGTTGTTCAGTGTCTCACTCCGTGCGAGTCCAACCTCCGGTGCTGCCACACCTCCAGCTCACTCTCTGCGCATGAATATTACTCACCGTAAATATCACTTAACGCAGCAAATGCATTCACTGGCAAGAGATCAAGAGTGGTGGTGCCGGCATTGGTCTTTGATGTCTCGAACTGTTGTGGCGAACCACCCCTCATGCCACACCTCCAGCTCACTCTCTACGCATGAATATCACTCACCGTAAATATCACTCAACGCAGCGAATACATTCACTAGCAAGAGATCAAGAGTGGTGGTGGCAGCGTTGGTCTTCGATGTCTCGAACTGTCGTGACAAACCGCCCCTCGTGTGCCAGGATTGTTATCTCGCACATCTCCGAGCCAAGTTCCCGTGCTCGCACATGACATCTGTATAAGGCAACTGCTTGTGCAGGCTGACAATCCAGCTAGCTGTTGACGTCCCCCACATTTCCTTACAGAATATCTCACCAATATTGGGCACCAAGGATATTTGCACAATAGGTAAATAATATTCAAGATATTTAACAACTATCTTTCAATAATAATGGAGCTTGATGTGCGGTGTGTATTCCATTCCCACACCTGTAAGAACATTCTTCCATAAAGAGAACAATAGGGAAAGAACAAAAGGAGTCCATGTGGACGTTATCTATGACATCAAACCCTAGCTATGGGCTGAGCCATGTGCTTGTAGCCATGTGGGCTTACTTAAGCTAAGTCACATGCCAGTGTGACGTAGTAGTAAGTAATGTGACTGTGTGGAGCGTCTAAGCCACGTGATACGGGCGCTTAATAGACGTGCAAGGGGCTTGTGCAGAGAGGGTTGCAAGCTAGGCTGCAACTGGGTTTCAAGTAGGTTTCAAGCTATAAACTAGAGGTAAAACACAAAAAATAAGGGCTAGTCGGGCCATCCATGACAGAAACCTAAGCCACAACAATGAATGGCTCAGAATCAACCAGATAGTCAGAGAAAAGAAAATAGCGGTGATAGCAATCCAAGTGACGCACCTAACAAGACCCTATGTAGAAGAACTCCACAGCCTCTTTGGAAAAAGATCATTGATCTTGCACTCAGAACCACCAGAACGCGCAAGCGCATCAAAAGGGGTGGCATTTGTAGTAAACAAAGAGAGGCTTAAAGTAGAAAAAGTATACACTAAAGAGATGATACCAGGGAGGGCACTGATGCTGACACTGACCTGGCATAAAGTAGTGACGCTCAGAATCCTGAATGTATATGCACCAAATGACCATGGCCATGTGGAGGCAACTCTACGAATACTGGAAAACAGGTGAGACACCGAAGCCCAATGCAATGATTGGCAATTTTGACATTGTAAAAGAAAAAATAGACCGCATACCAGCGAGGATGGACCTGAGGGGCCCGTTCTATGCACTCCAGGACCTATGTATGAACCTGAATGTAACAGATGTGTGGAGAGACACCTACCCAAATACCAGAATGTATACCTTCAGTCAAGAATTGGGTAGGGCAATGTCAAGATGAGATAGAATGTACCTGGCTCCAACGTTGGCCAGAACCACAACAAACTGGATTATAGATACAATGGAAGGGATAAGATCCAACCACTAAATTGTACCAGTATCGCTACTCAATAAAAAGCTACCCTTTGTAGGAGAAGGAAGATGGGTAATTCCAAAGGCTATAATAATGGACAAAACATTTCAAAAATACGTCGCAGACAGAGGGAAAGAATTCCTGGAGAACTTACCAACACATGAACAAAGAACTGGACCACCCACAGAAAAGACATGCCTTGTTCAAAAAAGACATCCTAGAAACGGCCAGACAACTAGCAAAGAAGAATGTACTGAAGTTAGCCAGACAAATAGAAAGAATGAAGAAGGAAAGAGAGGAAGTACTCAACAAAAGAAGATTCAATACAGGAGAACAAAGGAGCCAGGAAGCAGCGATCTTCCTTGACAACATGGCTCAAGTGCGCAAAGAGACAGAAGCAGCTCTTTGTCTAAGCAAAGAAAAGATGAAGGAACTCTACAAATCTGAGAAGCAATCTGCATGTGTCTTCCAAGTGGGCAACATCGTCTGGCTGAATGCTATGAAAGTCCAGATCCACCAGGCTACCCCTAAACTTGGTCCTCAACAGCTCTGCCCATACAAGGTCATCAAACACATTGGCAATCTCAACTACAAACTTGATCTGCCTAGCTATCTTCAACTCCACCCCGTCTTCCACATCAACCGTCTAAGTTCCTGGCACAATGGCAAAGACGTACCTCCACCTCCTGATCCTATTGTCATAGAAGGAAAAGAGCAGTATGTTGTTGAAAAGGTGCTAGACAGCAGGCTACACGGACAATGGAAGAAACTGCAATTCCTTGTCAAATGGGAAGGGTATTCAGACGAACACAATAGCTGGGAACCAGTCGAAAACCTTGAGAATAGTCAAGAAGCGATTGACAACTTCTACAAAGCAAACCCCAGAGCGCCCCAGGTCATCAAAGTGTCACTTTTTGCGAATCTCCACTTGCACTTCGGGAATTTAATACCCAGACTGACCCTGCTTTCCCTCGCACAATCTATCCATCTACATACAATCTTAGCTGGGATGAAGGCAAACACATTGGTCTGGATATCTCAAGAACATCACACTGACGGGTAACATTGAGTCAACAACACCAGAGGGGGAGAAACTTCCTAACATCCTTCTGACTAGACAATTGGGACAATTCTGCTGAATCTTTGTAGACAGGTAGAAGACCTCTATTACCACAGCAAAGTGATGCTTCGCAAGGACGCTCAATTTTAGGAGGGAGGCAATGTCGTGGATGGCCCAACTAGCCCTTACTATTTGCATTTTACCTCTAATTTTTACCTTTGAAACCTGGTTGCAACCCAGTTGCAACGTATTAAAACCCTCTCTGCAAAACCCTGTGCACATCCATTAAGTGCCTGTATCACATGGCTGAGATGCTCTGCATGGTCACATTACTTGCTGCTACATTACCCTGGTACGTGACTCAGCTTATGTAAGACCACATGGCTGCAACTACATGGCTCAGCCTATAGCTAGGGTTGGATGTCATAGATACTATACACATGGACTCCTATTGTTCTTTTGCTGTTGTTCTCTCTATGGAAGAATGTTCTCACAGGTGTGGGAACGGAATACAATAACTGGTCTCCTTTTAGATACATTCTCTCACGGGTAGAGGTCTTGGCAGAGTCCAGACAATAGCTATTGTTCTGCTTTAGGTGGTTCTTTTGTTATTGCTTCCAACACAACCTCATGCCAAGTCTGGTCTGTGCACAGGCTCTGAAGTCTATATAAACAGCTGCATGTACGCTCCTAGCCCCCCATCTCCACCTTTCGGTCTTTACTGGGCTAGGTAAGCAACCCCCTCCTGTTCTACATAGCGGGTAGTACTGTCACAGATTTTCAATGTTTCTACAAGACTTGCCTTACCAGGCAACGGTATTATTGGGAATATTTAGGCGCTTAGCCAGCGCTTATCTGGCGTTGATTCCAGCACTCATTTCAGCGCCTATCAATTGATGTGCACTCCATCATTGATACGCTGATGTGCTCCTTTCCTTATCTGTGTACCACATGATAGAACTCTCTGGAACCTTGTGGAACATGCCGGGAACTATGATGTCATAGTGCAGAATATTCTAGTAGATGATTTCATAGTTCTTAGAACCTTCTGGAAAAGTCTAGTCTTGGAACTAGGTCATGGGGTCAGGGACAATTGCTATTAGTTGATTATTGAAGTGGCACCACTAGGGCATAGGGCATGCTTAGTAAGGTAGATTACTTTGCTTACTCATGTAGGTATTAGGGGTCTTAGGGTAGTACCTGGGGTCCTCCCCTTCATGTATATATAGAGGCACTCCTGTGGGCATATCCACTCAGTCTTATCCACTCTGTTGAAATTGGTTTACTCAGTACCTCTCAGTACTTTGCTCACCACACCTCTCACTTTATATCTCACTCAACTCCCCCAATTTTATCAACTTACCTGGTGAGTAGTAACTTTACCTGTTACAGTACACCTCCATTCCTCACCTGCTGGGCCTGGAGCTTACGCTCAGCTCAAAGGGCCTTTTTATCAGATAGAATCTGCTGCACTCCTGACCTGGTGTCTCCCACTGCACCTTGCAAGAACATGGAGGTCTCGACAGCAAGTTGCACCTGTGTGGATGCAATGAGGAGGTTGGGGGTGTTATCATGA
>JABYQR010000613.1:0-16388 GCA_022592445.1 Cytidiella melzeri | reverse complement strand
GACGAGGAGCCAGCCACCCCTCTTTCCGCTTCCTCCCCCGCCGTCCATCGCTCTCCTCCCGCCGACTCCGTCACCCCCGATGCGAAAGGCAAAGGCAATGCCCCAGCCATTTCTCCTCGCGTCACCACCGCCAGTCCCAGCAGCCTCAAGATGGACGTGGTGGTCTCTCCGCTGTGGGAAGAACTGCGCCGCCCTCAGCACGCCCGTCCTCCCTCTTCTCACCCTCTGCCTGTCGCCTTCAACGTTGACGACATCCTCGAGGAGGTGCCCGGCCGATCCGCAGAGCTCCCTGGAGGCGCTCCTCCTGCTCCCGCCCCTGCTCGTGTCACCAACCGAGTGGTACTACAACAGTACCTCTCCGCCCTCGAGACCGAGCTTGGCGCCGTCCTTGGCAGGCTCACCATTGGGAAGGTGCGGATGACCGCGTTGCGCACCAACGCTGTGCTCTACAAGGCAAAGATCTTGGCCGCGCGGCGCGAGTTGGAGCAGGTCGCCGCTGAGGAGGCCGCTCTTTTCGCCGGTTCGTTGCGTCGGTAGGGGTTCTGTGTCCGTGGTTTTTCGCTGGCTTGTCGCTGTTCCTTCGCTGTGTTTTTGCTACTCTGTACTAGTCCTGTCTAATGAATTGTTTTTGCCGCTTCTTTTATGAGTGAAGTAAGAAAAGAGAGAAAACTCAGAAATAAAATAAATAAAGAAAAGAAATGAATAAATAAAATGTGAGGCTTGGGTGTGAGGCGCATGTATACTGTACTGGCACGACCTAAGGTTCACGACTTGTGACCGTGACCCTCAGAAGTTCAAATTTTCGGAAGTTCATGACATGCTGTGACCTGTGACCAAAGTTCAGACCTTTGAAAATGCTACTAGGCGCCTATCCATCGGCGTAATAAGAGACATACGTCTCAATGCTGTCGATACAATTGTGATATTGTCTAATCAGCAATTTTATGTTGTCTTGTCCGGTGAATTTTGCACACAATGAATAACGCGGTACCAGTGTTCTGTAGAGACTGTGGCCTGCAAAACTTACAAGACATGGACACTAAGGTAGTAAGTTCACATGGTACTGCGACCAAGGCGCGTGTCGGTCACGGCTAGCGTTGTTGCTTCACAACAGCAGGCACAATGTTTGATATAAATATAAATTAGCAAAAAGCTGAGCTGCTCTTCCAACCGTGATACAGCTTGCTTTGCACGCTACAAAACATGAATATAGACAACCTAGCTGTGGACAGTGCCCTCGTCATTCCACCATGGCTCAAAGCTCACATGCTACCAACTGGTTGCTCCGTATCCAAGCTTCTCGACCGCATGGCACGGCTTCCAACGGTCGACCACAGCCACATTCTTGTTCCAACGGAATTTCATCCTAGCTTCTTCCATGAAATATCTGCATACGACAAAGGGGAGATTCTCAGGCAATCAGTACCTGCTCTTCCGTACTTGATTCACTTACACAACCTACTTCCCGATGCAGTCAACAGCGGACACAAGAGCTTCCTTGACTGGCAACACAATGGCATTCCGACTCTATTCTTTGTTGTCCCATACTGGACTCAGCAGGCTCGTGCCGTAGAGGAGGGTAGGCTGTGGGCATCAGCTAAAGAGCATGTCGTGAGTTTGGCTCAACATGCCGCTGATATAGAGACTTCTCAAGCAGCAAAAACTGTGCTACTTACTCTCAAACGCCTCGGATGGGATGTATCTGTGCGAGGAGTAGATGTTGATCCAATTGTCACGTCAAACGACGTTCGATCTCTCCTACTCCCAGGCATGCTAGGCAGATCTATCATGGACGGTATCATCAGGAGGATTCAGAATCAACAGCAGCTCAGGCTGACTACGCACCTTCCAGAACTCGGACGTCTCTGTACCAAAGTCCGAGTGATTGACACCTCCTATCAACTATGTCACGACAATCTGAGAAATTCAGATATGTATACCACTGAGAAGCGGTTCACTCAGCTGAGGCGTCTTGGTACCCGGCTCTACGATGGAGAGCTTGAGACGATTTACTTGCCTGTGCATGTCAACGGTAACCACTGGACTCTGTTTCGCGTGACAAAGTGCACAAGAGAAATCAGTTACGGAGATTCGTTTGGCAACCCTCCTCCAACAAGACATACTGAAGCGGTCCAGCGCTGGCTGGCATTGCATGAGCTCAGCTCGTATGTCCTAGGTGGCAACATACCAATATCAGCACAGCCAAACGACGACAGCATCTCATGCGGCATCATTGTGATCAACGCGATCAACCACTCACTTTTTGGCAATCCACTGTGGACTCCAGAAACCCGCGACCGGCTGCGACTTGATGAGTATTTGAACATCGTCAACAATCATCTGGATTTCTGCAACCAGGTGAGTAAATGCATGAATTGCTCTGAAGTTCTCTACTCACCTTTTGCTCTAGTTGCTGCAAAAAGACGGTGGCTCAGCAACAAATGAACCTGTACAAGATCTTGAGCCTCCACTAAACCCCGAGAACAGAGTTTGTGAGCCAGGATTAGACACAGAGAAGGGCGTAGCAAACCAACCATCTGAATCAAGAAAACAAACACTCCTCAGTTTTGCAGGTTTCCATATCAATACAAAGGATGAGCGCAATATGCAGATAGAGCGAGGGTTTGAAGAAGACCGAGAGACATCGGCGAAGATGCAAAAGCTGGAGGAGCGGCTCATGGAGGCAAAAAAGACAAAAGAAAGGGGTCGTGTCAGAGAGCAAAAGCAAAAGTCGAGAGCAAAGAAGAAGGAGCAGGAGCTTGCGTCAGGCATTCGAAATCAGATAACGGGAAAGAAGCTGGTGAGTGATCGTTTGAAAGCTGAGATTGCTGAAGCTGACGGAGTGACCGAAGCCAACCGAAGCTAACAGCTGTCTTCATCAAAAGCCTTCCCAAAGATCCTGTTACGGGTATGTCGGTAGCCGAAGCCTCTCATGCTCGAGCAGAAGTAAAGAAAGCAGAGGCAGTAGTGAAGGAGAAGACAAAAGGAAAGGGTAAAGACCCAGAGATGGCAGTGACGGAAAGTGATGGAAAGCCATCACAGCAGAAAGGTCCAGAGCATACGAACTGGCTTGGATCTCCTTTTCTCTGGTCTGGTATTTGCAATGCTGGAGATATCTATAAGCCACAAATGAGCCCAGTCGAGATAGTACGCCATCTCAAGAAGACACAGTCCATGCTGTACGAGGGGCTCACTTTGCAAGTTGTTGGCAGATGGATTGATCGGACGGGGGATTCGCCGTGTTGGAAGGAGTCGATACTTGCTCAGGTTAACCAGGCCTATGCACCGACAGGTAACGTCACGCGTACCGGGATACTGGTATGTTAGTCTCTGCATCTCCATCATTTTGGGTACTTACCTTTATTGTCCTTCAGGCTGCACATCCAGACGTCTATAATGCGATTGTTGGTCAGCTCACAGCACTGCGAGAGTCGGGTGTTCTTATCACTGCATCAACTGCAAGAGGAATAATGGTCGCTCACATTCAACATACCTCACCTGCTCTTTTCGCAGTTAAGACAAAAGTTGGCACATTTTTATGCAGCATCCGCTACGTTCAGTCCTTCCTCAGAAACCACATGCGCTGGTCGATAAGAAAAGCCACCCGAGCTGCGCAGAAAATTCCGCTCGATGCTGAAGCAAAATGTCGAGCGTCCTTTCTACGGCAAGCACTATCAATCCGAAACCACCAAATCTACCCAGAGCTACGAGTAAACATTGATCAGACACAGGTAGTTCTCCAGGATACAGGGAATCGGACTTACGACACCATTGGATCGACTCAGGTACAAGTTGTTGGCAAAGAAGAAAAGCGAGCGTTCACCGTTCTGCTGGGAGTGTCGGCGAGCGGTGAAGTCCTTCCATTTCAGGCTGTTTGGAAAGGCAAGACCGCAGCTTCACTACCTTCTCCATCATCACCATTCTATGCCGATGCCGCTAAACTTGGAATGTCGTTTGTATGGTCAGGAACAGATACGTACTGGTCAAATCATCGCACCATGTACCTTTTCATTGACGACATCCTCATGCCCTACGTCCGCCGACAGAAGACAAAGCTCGGTCTACTCAATGAGCAGGAGTGCATCCTACAGCTTGATGTTTGGTCTGTCCACCGCAGTGCCGAGTTCAGTACGCATGTCAAGTCTACCTGGCCAGAGCTCATCCGGGACTATGTACCTGGCGGATGTACAGGAATCTGGCAGCCATGTGATGTTGGGATGCAAAGGCTGATGAAAATAGTTGTGCGTCGCTCACAGCAGGAGGATGTTGTACAGGAAACTCTTGTATGCTCAGGAAGGGAGTTAATCCGCGAAATATCAAGCTCGATGACACAATCAAGACACTGCGCAACCGTAGTGTGAGATGGTTGGTGAACACATTTCAGGAGATCAACGATCCGAGGATCGTCAAGAAGGTGTGTATATACTGAATCAGCTCATTCTCATGCTAACAAGACATCTTCTTTCTAGGCATTCTCTATGTGGTTTTTTTTTTCCTCCTTGTTTATTGTCCTCGAGGGCTGTGCCCTATGGTAGACAAAATACATCCGTGCTACCGTACCGTAAAATGTGTGTGTCTATAAAGCGATCAAGATCATAACCTCTATGTGTTGACTGCAGGATCCTCGATACAATCTCTCTCAAGAGAGCCTCACAAGTGCAGACACGCGAAGGCTTCTGAAAGAGGTTCACGACAATGAACCAGAAGTGTGGAAAGAGCTCGACATCGATGGCACTGTGGATAATCTTGATGAGGAGCTAGACAACAGCAACAATGCTGCCACACAGGACTCGGATGATATCGACACCAGCATTCCACTCGAAGTCATCAAGAGTCACCTGTTCTATCAGATCATCCCAGCCGGATATACTGAGGGAGAAGGAGGGGGACTGGAGTATATTCATGAAAAAACCTGCGCAGACACCGAAGCTTAGCTGGAAGCCGCGACAGCTTGCGCTGGCTTCAAGCTGTAGTACTGGCTCACCAATACCATTAGCCTCGGACTCGATGAATACACTTGGTATGGTTCAATTATCTTCTCAAATACACAGATCTGGCATTGTAGTGTACTACGCGTAATAAAACTTCGATTCGTGTTGCGCAACATGCAACCGTGTGCACAAAGCACTCCCCCCAAAAAAAGCAGTATTATTGTAAGCGCCCGTCAATTTTATTATTTTATTGATTTAGCGCCTGTGGTCACAAAAGTTCACGGTGGCCTGTGGCCTGTGACCAACATTCAAAATGCCAAAGTTCAGAGGCCCTGTGACCGTGACCTGAACCTTAGGTCGTGCCAGTACAGTATTCCTCCCCCCAACTAATAAAATTTGCCCTGTCCTCAGGGCGCAGGCGTCGAATATGTAAAAAAAAAAAAACTTGTTAGTGCAAACAACTCTCAGTAATTCATCATGGAATCACCGCGCGCAAAAATGGTAGTCCGAAAAATATGAAAGAAAAATACGCGAGACGAATCAAAGAAAAAAAAATGGAAACAATATAATATAAAATTACAACTCATCGTCGAGTGTGTTGTGCCTAGGCGTCGAGTGTGTCCGCCGGGTCTTCTTTGTCCTCTGCCGCGTGTGCGTCGCCTAGCAGCTTGTCTTCATCATTGTCGCCTTGCGACCGCAACGCCTCCATCTCCTTGAGCCGTTCTAAAGTGATCTCGGCAAAGCTGTCTGGCAAGGGAATTTCAGCGCGCGCGAGATACGGAATGACTCTAAAGGCTGCCACTGGCCAGTCCAACACCGCGCCGTCCAACTCGCAGAGAACGTAAGCTCCTCCTCAATTTCTGGCGACCACGATTAGCGGTCCAAGATACCGCGCGCGCATCTTGCGGTTCAAAGCCTTCTCGATCGCGGTGTTGCAAATTAGTACGAGCAATCCTCTCTTGAAGTCGAAGTCGCGGATGGTATGCATGTGCTTGACCTTGAACCGCTGCGCCGCCTTAGTGCGCGACTCCATGACCTTGTCTCGTAGCGTGACCAGATGCTCCCGACGCTTTTGTAGCGCGATCGCTTGTCGACTGATAAGGTCCTCGGTAGACAACACAGAGTCCGGCGCCGGCTGTAGGTAGGTTGCCTCTACAATGTCGAGCGGAATTATTGGATGCGTGACGGTGACTGCAAAGTAGGGGGAACAGCCCATCCGTTTGCGCGTTGTGATTCGCTCCAACCAGAACACCAATGCCGCGACCTGTGACCACCAACTCGCGTCCCCATCCGCCGCCTTATAGAGTGCCTGGCAAACATCGTAGTGAGCTAGCTCGACCTGTCCATTCGCTCGCAAGTTGTAGCCGCTGATTTGGATGTGATGAATATGGTAACGCTTGCCCAGGTATTCGATCGCGTTGACGAATGCGCCTCCGTTGTCCAAGACTATTTCCGACAGCGCGCCCCAGCAACATAGAAGTTCGGTGAAAATCCAATCCCCTATCGTTTTACCAGTCTCGGAGCAAAGAGCGCGGAACTCCGGCCAATGCATGATTGAACAGCGCCCTTGTACCATGTACTTGAAGCCCCCAGACGCTGGTAGGTGCATAGTGTCCATGTATACTTTTGCGAAGAGCGGCACCAATTGTTGGACTGTCGGAGGAAGCAGAATCTGCCGATTCTGTTGCGTCTGGCATATATGACAAGTCCTGATGTACCACACAATATCTGCTAAGTGAAACGGCCACCAAAAACGCTCTGACACCATCGCGGCTGTCGCGAAAACTCCTCGATGAGCGGCACCGTCGTGGCAGTCGCGAAGTACTTTCATGCAGTCGGCTGGCCATACGACTAGCTTATGCGCTCCCGTGGCATCCCATCAGAAGAGCCGTCCTCCGTCCCTAAAGAACAGAGTCGCGTATCGGAGGAACGCCTGCAGCTCTTTTTCTCCCATACCCCTGGCGTTTCGAGCGTCTCGTGAAAGCGCGGGATGGCCTCTAACTTACTATCCGTGTCCACCGCCTTTTTGGTGCGAGGACACGCGCTGTACTCCAGGCCCGGACCAGGACCATTGTTGATAGGGTCGTAGATGTAGGCTGTCGCGGTTGGGGGAGTAGGAACCGCCAGTCGCAGTCGCAGTGCTCTCGCTAGCAAGTGCATAGTAAGGAAGCATGGTCAAATTGGCTCGTCGTTGTCATCTTCAGGTACTTCTCGGTCGCCTTCCTGAGGTGGTCGTTGCAAAAGACCATCTGGCCCATGCATCCTATGGCTCAGTACTAATGCATCATAGCAAGCCTTTATTCCTACAGCTTGATACATCATTAGGGGGATATTTTCTGACTGCACGTTTAGGCCTACAGGTAGGGCACTGCTGGTCTGCAGGCTTGTCGGCAAGTCTCGGCATGGCTTCTGCCATTGATGGCAGTGCTGCCCCTGCCATTTTGGGCATACCAAAGCGTCTCCCATCATTAATCCTTTACTTCAGCGTCTTGGAACCAGGATTTGGGCTTTTGCGTAGACTCAGGCGCTTTGTCCGCTATATACTGCATATGGAAAGTACTCGCACGGTTCAATAAACAGTCGATACTACGGGTACACAGCTATGGGACACAGTATGGGGGATATCAGGATAATAGCAAGCACTCAAGAAGCCAGAAACCTCTATTTGCAACGCTTGCATGGGCGCTCTACATCTTCGCCCTCTTCGTCCTCGTCCTCACCCTCGTCCGCCGCTCGTTTGTTCGCCCTTTGAGATATCAGCATGCGATTGGTTACACTAGCCTAGCATACATACCTCTCGTGCCTACCAATCCTTGTGGATGCTAAGAGCTCCTCGGTCACCCACAAGACATCAGCAGCAGATGCGTGCCACGCGTCGGCTGAAACACATTTGCGGTAGGATGCCAGCACGGCCAGCACAGTGACCATACCATTGATGCCACAGATGTGAATATTCGACCAATTGCCAGAGCCTCGTGTTGTCAGCTCGAGATGGCCGTCCGCGTCGCGTTGGCACCATTCGGGATTGATGCTGCTCCACCACCTAAGCCACGCTGCACTAAACGTGTGCTGGCTCTTGACAATCACTCTAGTATGGCGCGCATTCTTGATCTATGTGTGTACTTCAGAGGGACAATTACCTGTTGCGAGTCCGAGGCGCTGCATAACGTCAGATCAGGCATAGGTTACACAGCAAGCGACGCGTGCATACCTGCTCGACAAACCCACACACCTCCTCAGTCTGAACCCAATTCAAGATTATCCGCATCCACGTAGCCTTGTGCTCAGGTGGGACATCTTCAGCCATCAGTCGCGTATATTGAACTGAAAGCCATTTTGGCCACGCTGACTTGTCCACAGCATTGGCAATGGCTTTGAGATCTACGTCCGACGTGGAAGACGTGTTGCTGGGAGCGTGCTGAACTGAAAGTGAGTTTTGGCTGCTATCGGATGCTGGTGCGGCGGATGTGCTTGGGCTTGGGACGGGTTGCTCAAAGGATGCTTCTACCTCCTGCGAGGATAGTGGAGCTGATGTATCCTCTGGCACAGGCTGAACAACAGGGGAGGCAAGTACAGCAGTCGGGTTTGACAGGTACCCAGTAACTGAGACAGGAGGGACAGGGACGGTCACCACAGCGGGCTCAATGAGAGTAGGCGTAGGGAAGAGTTCAGCACCCGCCGTAGCGGTGTCGGCAGTGTTGAGTGTAGGCTGACGTGTTGTGACCGACAGAGAGGAGGAGCGTGAACTGAGTGCTGGCTGCTCAGTAGTGGGAGTCGCGGTTGTGGGTGGTAGAGCGCCCGAGGCAGGCTTGGGCTCGGGCTCAGGCGCACGGGATGCTCCAGATTCCTCAAAAAGGCTATTGGCCCCGCTGAGCCCTATCCTGCTCAGCAGTAGCTGGTTCCTCACGATCCTACACTCGCGATCCCACTTCCGCTCTGGCAAGTCAGCCCATTCTTGTGCCTTTTGCTGCTGCTCTCTCTGACTGAGCGAACCCAGCCACACCATGATGTCAGTCGGCACATCTTCCCTCAAAACAGCCGCTGGCTTTTTGCCCTTCGCGCGTGGTCTGGGAGTATGAGTACTGGTGGGTGTCGGCTCAGCAGCTGGTCCCCCCTGCTCGGTGGCACAGACTGTTCCTTTGTCTGTAGCTGTACGGCATTTCTTACGGCTCTTTTTCTTGGCCGCAGGAGCAGGGTCTTGGTCTAACTCGTCAACGGGCTGCTTGGCGTTTGCAGTGACTTCAGTCGGTATTACATAGTCCACGGGAATAGGATTGACGTCAGAGGTACTAGCGGTGGATCTGGCAGCGGGTGCAGGTTCAGTCTCACCTGAAACTGCTGTTAGTATGTGCGCATCCACCGTGTAGATTTACTCACGTTTCGTGCGAGACACAAACTGCAGGTAGTACGGCATGAACTTCTCTCTGAAGGCTTCAGGGTCGAACAACGCAATATCGCGAGGGACAGCATCATTCGTCTTGCCGTGACTGACCACAGCAACGGAGTACTTAGGCTGATCACCCGATGTGACCAAACAACCCCCCAGAAGGCATAAAGATGTGAAACCAGTATACTCCGCGATTTTCTCCAGCAATGGCATAACAACGTGCGAGAGACGTTCTCGTGCTCTGTCAATCAAGATGGTGAGTGTTGTAACCACTGAATTTGAAAGCTTGTACTCACTCGTGTTGTGCATCAGCGTTGAAAGACGGCTGGCTGCTCGACGCCACTACATATTTCTCGCTTAGTGCCTTCCAATGAGCCTCAGCTTTCACGGCCCAGTCCTCCTGCTCCGCTTGGGGAAGCTTGTCAAAGAAATTGCGTGCTATCTTGCCGTGCAAGGCAAGACCCTCCGTTGCCGACGTAATGATACGAATGTCGTATTCCTTCTTGATTTCTGTGGAATGCAGCTTTTGCCAGAATTGCCATGCTGGGAGACGACGGGGTGCATGTCCTTGTGGCGTCCTCAGTGCCTGCAGCATGCTGTTCCACAGATTATCCGTCCTGTTTCGCACAGCCTGGCTGCGCCATCTGAAGTAACCCTTAAGTGACTGTGAAAACTTGTCAAGATCTTGCTCTACTTCTCGAGCGTACGTACTTGCCTCATTGGTGGTGATCATTACGGTGTGCTCATTTTTCTTCTTATCCGCATCCTTTATTCCAACGCGAGCCTCTTGCCAGGTGAACTTTCCCCAAAACGCCGCGTGCACCATATGCCAGAACTGCTCCAGCTCTGGATTCTTGCCTCTCTTTCCTTTCTAAATGCTGAGGTAGGTGTCGATATAGGTGTCAAGAAAGTCCGCCATTGGACCAACAAAACGGCCCTGGTAACCTGCTTTACCCCCCTTCGCAGCTGCTTTCTGTGCCTTTGACTTTGACTTTTGGAGCTGGTGGATATCGACTCCTACCGACTCATCGCCCTTGTCGTCCTCACCGTGCTCATCACCGTCCTCGTCGCCATCTTTGCCATTCTTGTCGCCATCCTCGCCGTCCTCCTCTTCCTCTTTCTTGCCGTCCTCATCACATCCTACTTGGTCTGAGGCACTTTTCCCGCTGTTGTCACCATCAACGCGTTGAGCCTCGCCTCTCGCATCCTCTGCAGGCCCTCCTATAGTCAAGAACACATTGTCTGGAACTGCTGTCTTGCTTGTAGGCAGCTGGGAAACAATCGTTGTTGGTTGCGCTGGCGTATTTGTGAGCTCAGACATGGCGGGCAAGACGAGAATGAAGTATTATTCTCCTCAATACACGGGACTCTCTCAACGTGCTGTTTACTCCTGTATGGCTTGCGCGTGCAACTCACGGCATTGGCTCCTCTCTGAGATAGCACTGGCGCTGCTTCTTGATGGCACAATATAAGCCATCTGTCCCAATATTTGCTCCCTTCTCGACTATCTCTTGTACCATCACCATCCTGCTCAGTATGTGCCACAGCCTCCCCATCTGTACTTGTGTCTGCCCTATTCACGGCCCCAACCGGCTCCCCCAAGTCCCTCCCCTGCGCTCAACGACGCCCAGGTTTGTTGCACCTCGCACTCGCAATAACACGCCCGAGTGCGCTGAAGCTCCTGCAAGTGATGACGACTACTTGTCGTCGGACACATGCTCTGTCGACGACCTCAACGAGAGGATGAGCTCCGTCTCCGTCAGGTAATTGATGAGCAAAATTCGTTGGATACATTGCTCATCGGATTATAGCGAGTCCGCCAAAAATTCGCGGCGGCCCACGTCGCCTGTCAACAACAAGCGGCGGTTCACTGCGCTGGACATGCTTGCTGAGGGTGAGACCCTCGTTGACGACCCTCATGGTCTCCCTGTCGAGGTGTCTCGCCTAAGCTGGGCTTATGTCATCATTAATGGGGAGTTCTCAGGTGTTCTACGAGACTGGTAAGTCACTATACATATGGGACCACAGATCGCTGATGTATCTGATGTTTGCAGGGGCACAACAAACAGCCTTGTTACCGTTTGGCCCGCTAATTGCCACTTCCGCGCAAGCACCATAGAGGAAGCTTTTGGGGCCTGGGTCGACGCATACGAAACTGGCCGCGTCACGAGGTTGATCCACCCCCGCTCGATATTTGGAATTCCTGTCAGACTCGTCGTGCTGCAGGCACGTGCTGATGCAGCCAATTTTGCGGCCACTGAAAATGTCAACATCACTTCTGCGACGACTCCTTCCGCGGAGTCCCCAGCATTGCCAACCATCTCGTCTGTCACTTCCATGACCGCTACCTCTGTCTCTCTGCTTGACGGTTTCACTCACGTCTCTAAGCGCACTCGCACGGCAGGTAGGCCCTGCAAGGTTGACATGGAGACATCGAGTTCTTCCAAGCGCACCTGCAAGGCTACCAAGGTCAAAGACGAGGACGAGGACGAGTCGTCTGCTCGCAAGGACTTCACGCCGGCCATTCGTGTCAAGAGTGAGGTCAAGCCTGGGAAGTCGGCAGGCAAGGCGCCAGCTCCTGGCCCTACAAAGGGTTATGTGGTCATTGTCGGCCGTAATCCTGGCGTCTTCTATGATTGGTAAGTGCTCTGCATCATGTTGTCATCTGGATCTCCTGCAAACGCTAACGCTAACATTCATGTAGGGCAAGCTACAATGCTGCGCAGCACGAGAAGAGGGGATGGCACTTCGAATGCGACTCGCCTCAAGAGGCCGAGGAGGAGTATGCTCGTCGATGTGCCTGATATCTCACCATCCCTCCCCTGCCCTATACATGCTGGCTATCGCAGTTCTTGTTTTGTTGTTGTTTTGTTGTGTTGTTGTTGTGTTGTTGTGTCGTCTGTAGTCCGCTTGTTGTGTGCTCTTCATTGGTTGTCTGTCCGTTCCGCTGCCCTCTGTCTGCTGTCTGGGCGTCGCTGTATATTTCTTGATATATCCCCCCTGCTTTTAATATATATGTCTTGAATCACGAAACTTGTTGGATGCAACATCACATAAGTAAATAAGGCAATATGTGCATGATTGCGCAAACCGATGCTCAACAAAACGGGCGCTTGCGTGTATTGTCAAATGTTATGATATGTTCAAAACATCATAGGGAGCACGGAGCTGCGTACAGAGAGTATCAGGGGCTTTTTTCATGCAACTGACTTATGTATGGTGCTACTGTAGGTATATTTTAGCGTCCCTCCTAGTCCGATGACATTCACCGTCTGTCAATGCTGCAATGCAGTCCGACGTATGGCATTAGTACTAGTACGTTGGAAGATGCCTACATGCTGCTACCAACATTTTCCGCGTTTGCATGCAACGGAGGTACCAAGTTAGATTATGTATGTATGAATCTCGTTGTATGTGTGTTAAAATATGCTGTATGTGTGTCGCATGATCTGTGCGTGCGGTACTACCTTTTGTTACCGTACTTACTCGGTCATCTTGTTCTTGAGTATTAAAAAGACAAACAAGAGGTGTCGAGGCTCGGATTATGCGGAACCAGTTCAAACAGATGTGTAAACTATGCTCCAAATTTTTTTTCACGCACAACTCAAATACACATCGTTCCCGGACGTGTTGAACATAGCACTGACCTGCCATATATGGTATGTTTTGATCTTGTAACCCCAGCGCC
Source organism: Cytidiella melzeri (assembly GCA_022592445.1). NCBI lineage: Eukaryota > Fungi > Basidiomycota > Agaricomycetes > Polyporales > Irpicaceae > Cytidiella > Cytidiella melzeri. The sequence continues at coordinate 3,382 of JABYQR010000613.1, read as the reverse complement.
TGTCTGTACCAACGCGAGTCCCATCGATTTCCTGTCCTCTTTGTCGTGTTTCCTCATGCTACGAGAGCCTTACCCACCACTGGACAATATGAAGCACCCTTGAGACTTGAGGGAGACTCGCACCAGATTCTATACAGGCGTACACCGTAGGTATGTATGTGTTCGCACTACGTAGTGTGGCAAATCTTGCGGCTAACTGGTTTCTGTAGATTTCAACGCTCTTCCATCTGCTACGAAAGACTGTCCTCAACACACTAGGACGACACACTACACTTTACCAGTCTTTGGTCCAGTGTAACTACAATGTCATTTCTGACTGGCAAGGCGTGCAGGTGACGCTGTCCCTCGAAATGTGCCTGGTGCGTACGGCATTGTGCTATATTGTACGCCTGCTGAAGTCGCATCACAATCCATAGCGCATTTGATCTGTGGAGCTTGCCGTCAGGTTTTTGACAGTCCCGACAGCGCCATTTTCAGCAAGCTCAGTATGAAGCATCACAGTAATAAAAAATTGAGCCTCAAACCAAACTTGACCACAGTCCCGTAGAGTCATCTTGACTTTCATTCACCCCCTCTCCTACTCCCATTTGTGCAAGTCAACTTGCATGAAATAGCAATGTTCTCCTCCACTATGCTGCGAAAGCAGACGTTTGTCGCGACTCGTGATTAGCTTCATTGCACACCGGCAAATGCTGTCAACACTCTTCCAGTCCAAGCAACGCATTTGATCAGTAGACCCTGTTGTCAAGTTTTGATAGTCCCGACGGCGTCGGCAAGAGCAAAATGGAGCATTACCATAATCTATCATGAATTTGGACCTTGACCGCAGTAGCTTGTAGAGTCATGTCGACTCTCATTCCCCCCTCTCTTCCTCTTCCTTCTGGCTTGTATGACACGGCTACGTTCATATCTGCCCATCATGCTGAGAAAGCGAAAATTCGTCACGACTCAGCTGTATTCCATACTGGCGGATGCCATCAACAGCCTACCAACCGAAGCAAAAATTGATGACCTGTCTGCAGATGGCCGTCGTGTACGACGCAAAACACAGCTGTGTCATGCGCCACCCCCCTCCGACTCGACCTGTCGCCGCAGCTCTAGCGGTGGCATTAGTGCTCATCCGCCTTTAGAGGGTGATTATGGACCAGCGCAAGACGAAGCTGCAGACGTGCATGTCGAGATTGAAGAACCGGCACCTTCGATGCGGCAGTTCGCTACGCAGGTACACTTTACTATCTCCCAGCTCTCTGCAGTCACTGACCATACTCTGCAGGTGCATGACCAAGCCCTCGAGGACTGGGCAAAGGAGCGGCAGGTCATATTACACAAGCTGTTGTGCCACGATGGCCTTGCCGGTATTGACACCACCGTGTGTCCGGCGTGTCCCGTGCATCAGCAGAACGTCCCAACCTTTCGTTGTAGCAGTTGTGACGGGGGTTTGTTACTTTGCAGGACGTGTTGTGTTCACGCTCACCAGTCCCATCCATACCACAGAATCGAGGTGCGTTGTATGATTGTTGGCGGGTATCACTCTGTTCTGACGTGCGTCATGTAGAGCTGGGACGGGTCGTATTTTAGACCGGTTACCCTACGGGATCTCGGCCTCGTCATTCAGCTTGGACATGAACCAGGGTCGCGATGTCCAGCACCGTTCCCTGCCCATTGCGACTTCATCGTTATCCACACTGATGGTTTCCATCCGGTCTCCATGCAATACTGTCAATGCTCTAGAGTTGATATGTCTGGCTCGCGAGCTCAACAGCTCCTTCAACGCCGACTCTACCCCGCCACCTTAATGGAGGTATCAACTTGCTGCACCTTTGCCGTGCTACGTCTGTTCCACGTCCTCACCCTCCAGAGCAAAGTTACGGCGTTTGACTACTACACCACTCTCGAGAAGCTCACGGACAACACGACTTTAGGTCATCGCTACGTAAGTATACCTTCTTATCTGATTATATACTGCTAAGCCCGGTATCTGCAGGATCGAATGAAGAGCTTTCTCCGCATAGTCAGGGAGTGGCGTCACTTGAAAAAGTTGAAGAGATCTGGACGCGGCCACGATCCGACTGGAGTTAGAGGTACTCAGTCGGGAGATCTAACTGTCAAGTGTCCTGCGTGCCCAATGCCGCAGTACAATCTGCCCGACAACTGGAACGCCGTCACAGATGACCTCAAGTAAGTACAGCCCTTCAATGCTGTTTTGCCACTCGTTGATAGTGGTCCTTCATCAGGTTCATATACACTATGTTTGTCGCAATAGACGCAAACTTCCGCCTCAAATGACGCGCTATATCCAATCAAGCAAGGGACCCCGCACTTGGATCGGGGTGGGGATATTTTGTCGAAGATGAGAAGTATTGCACGTACCTCCGGAACATTACGGACAAGAACAATGTGAGTGTTATAGCTATTGTCGTGGTTTATACAAGTTCATGAATATCAACTACAACGTAGATTAGTACATGTACTGGATTCGCGGCGCTCATGCACTCCAACACCAAGTGGTCAAAAGGCTACACAACCACTGGGGTTGCTATGTGTGTCTGTGCACAACACGGTTTCATACTGCCTCACACTGTGGCAGACCTGCAAAAGGGTAAAAGGTACATATCTTTTTAACTGGCTAATGTGTCGTACTGAGCAAAACTACAGGTATTGTAATATTGATTATGTTTTTGCGTCCGCGTATCTCCAGGGGCCGCGCAATGTGCAAAAGGTTGTCTCGTATGACATTGCATGCCAGTGGGAACCTCGCCTTGCTGAGCGACTACAAAACCTACCCGCACATGTTCAGATCGGCATCCCAAGTGGCTCCATACGCTACGCAATCCCCAAGTACCATTTTATGGGCCATAAGAGCAAGAACCATCATAAGTTCTCTTTGAACGTCATGCCTGGCGTTGGTCGCACCAACGGTGAAGAAATCGAACGGAATTGGTCCAGGCATGATGCAACTTCGGCTAGTGTCCGCAAAATGGGCCCAGGCTTGTGTCACGATATGCTTGAAGACCATTTCAGCTGGGCTAACTGGCTGAAATTTACGGGACTTGGTATGATTGTCTTTGTTGTCATCTACAGTCGCTAGGAGATCTCATACACGCGCAGGGAAAACTTTGCATAGGCGGCTTACGGCAGCAACGAAAGACTGCGCTAAGTATATGCAGCTTTACAACGACTTCAAGCAAGATCGCTCAGAGGACAACGTGACAAGATGGACAGAAGAGGTGCAGAAGTGGGAGAATGACCACGGCCGCAACAATCTGTATGATATCGTGTCATCAGGTGAGTATATGAATATCTTCAACACCGCACTCTACTAATCATTGTGGTTCACTGTCGAAGGACCAACCGAAACAGAGGTTTAAGTGCAACTGGCCGT
>JABYQR010000612.1:0-16447 GCA_022592445.1 Cytidiella melzeri | reverse complement strand
TACACAGTTTTTAGCTCCCCTGTAGTAAATACCCGTCCCGCGCAGCAGCCTGATTCGCAGTCCTCAGTTTTATTTAACAACATGTATAACTACTTTGAAACCTTGTCGTCCTGCATAGTACCCGAAATAGACCCGCTTAGCATGCACTTCCGAGTTCCTATCACGCTCAAAGGAGTGTTCAGAGAATAAGGCATCAAAGCCATGATCGACTCAGGAGCCACCGCTTTATTCCTGAGTCAAGACTTTGTCAATCGACACCGAGTACGTACGGTCCCCTTAAAAGACAAATTCCACTCCATAACATCGATGGGACTCTAAATCAAGGAGGACGTATCACACACAGAGCAGAGCTCGAACTACAAGTTGGGGCTATCAAGGAAAATGCAACCTTTTTGGTCACAGACATTGGTCCAGAAGATTGTATTCTAGGCCTACCCTGGCTTCGCAAAGCAAACCCAAGATCAATTGGGCTACCGGAGAAATGGAACTGGAAGCCGAAGAAGACTTCGAGCCCTTCCAGTCTATCACAGCCAATCGGAAACAGAGGCGAGCCTGGCTCAGAGCGGTATCATTCAGGACACCAAAGAAGAGCTTTGGTCCTGTGCTAGCTATACGTACTCAACAGACATTGCGGCTAAGGCCCATCAATCCAAAGAGCAACAGACGTTCGAACAGATGGTTCCAGAAGAATACCGTAGACACCAGAAAGTTTTTTCTGAAGAAGCATCACAGCGCCTCCCAGAGCACCAACCCTGGGATCACACGATTGATCTAACAGAGAACCCGAAGATGTTCAGATCCAAGGTCTACCCCATGTCTCCGAATGAACAAGCGGAGTTAGACAACTTTATTGAGGAAAACCTAGCGAAAGGATATATTGTCCCATCCAAGTCGCCCATGGCCTCACCGGTATTCTTCGTCAAGAAGAAGGATGGCAAGCTTCGGCTTGTTCAGGATTATCGACGGTTGAATGACATCACAATCAAAAACCGCTACCCACTCCCCTTGGTATCAGACATCACCAATCGACTTCGTCAAGCCAAAATCTTCACTAAGTTTGACGTACGATGGGGTTACCATAACATTCGGATCAAAGAAAATGACGAATGGAAGGGTGCATTTGTGACAAACCGAGGGCTGTTCGAGCCTAAGGTGATGTTGTTTGGCATGACCAATTCTCCAGCCACGTTTCAAGCAATGATGAACTCCATCTTTGCTGATCTCATTGCGGAAGGAAAGGTCTCTGTGTACCTGGATGACATCCTCATCTTCAGCTCAGACATCATGGAACATCGTAAACTCGTCCATGAAGTACTAGCAAGACTTGAAGCCAATGACCTGTACCTTCGCCCCGAGAAATGCGAATTTGAACAGTCACAAGTCGAGTACTTAGGTCTAATCATCGGTAACGGAAAGATCCGTATGGACTCGGGTAAAATAGAAGCTATCACCAACTGGCCGGTACCACAGAACCTCCGTGATGTACGCGGCTTCATTGGATTTGCCAACTTCTACCGACGTTTCATCAAGGACTTTGCACGGCATACTCGTCCCTTACATGATCTCACCAAGAAAGACCAACCTTGGAAGTGGGGAGAAGCACAGCAGAACACTTTTCAGATGCTCAAAGATGTGTTCACTCAGGAACCTATTCTAGTCACATGGGAACCCGATCGTCCCACACGTATTGAAGTTGATGCGTCTGGCTTTGCAACCGGAGGAGTTCTACTGCAGAAATTAGAGGATGGACAGTGGCATCCAGTAGCGTTTCGGTCTCAGTCTATGGCCGAAGCGGAACGGAACTATGAGATCTATAATCGAGAAATGCTCGCTATCATCAGAGCTCTCGAAGATTGGCGTCATTATCTGGAAGGACTACCCGCGCCCTTCGAGATCATCACAGATCATCAGAATATGCAGTATTGGCGTACCACCCAAGATCTGTCCAGACAACAAGCTCGGTGGTCTCTGTATCTGAGCCGGTTTGACTTTGTGTTAACGCACAAACCCAGAAAAACCCTCACTGAAGACGACCCGTTATCCCGGGTCAGAACCCTGGAAGTTTTAGATGCATCAGACAACAAGGAACAAGTTGTACTGAAGCCTGAATACTTCCAGACAATAGCCACCTCGAGTACCCCGGAATCTGATCCGTTAGAGTCACAGATTAAAGACATCAGTATTCGAGAAGCAGAGGTAGTCCAGGGACTAGCCAAGCTCAGGAAGGATGGACCCCGAAAGTTGACTGATGGTGGACTTGAGTGGGAGGAAGACAATGGACTGGTGTATTACAAAGGGAAGCTGTACATTCCAAAGGATCGTGAAGTTCGTAGGGAGATTGTACGACGATGCCATGATGCATTACCGGCAGGACATCCGGGAAAACATGCAACCCTAGAACTAGTCACACGGCATTATTGGTGGCCTCGCATGGCATCCTTTGTAGAGCAGTACATACTCGGATGTGACAAGTGTCAGTGAACCAAACCGGCGCAACATCCTACCGTTCCGTTACAGCCCATCGACGTACCAGATGGACCCTGGCAGGTGGTTGGCGTAGACCTAGTCGGACCTCTTCCGCGAAGCAACGGATTTGACATGATTGCAGTATACACGGACTTGTATAGCAAACAAAGTCATGTAATTCCAACCCAGTCTACGGTTACAGCTGACGGCATAGCCGACCTTCACATCAAAGAAGTCTTTAGGCTCCATGGTATTCCCCGACAGTTCATATCCGATAGAGGACCTCAGTTTGCAGCCCGAGTAATGCAAGCGTTGTATAAACGACTAGGCATCACTGGCGCTATGACTACAGCCTATCATCCTCAGGCTAACGGTCAAACGCAAAGAGTCAACCAAGAAGTAGAAAAGATTCTACGACTCTTTGTTGATCAACGACAAGATGATTGGGCCGAATACATCCCAGTGGCTGAATTCGCCATCAACTCTCGTGTCAACTCATCAACGCAGCACTCTCCGTTTGAAGTCATGTACGGGTACCTACCAGATTTCACCATACCAGTCGGACGTCACAGCCGAATGCCGAATCTAGATGCACATCTAGAAAAGCTCAGACAGGTTCAGACAGAAGCCGAAGCTGCATCGCGTCTATCTAAGGAAAAGATGGCTGAAGTTTCCGGATACACCCGCAGAGCTACTCCAGTCTTCAAAGAAGGGGACCTTGTGTGGTTGTCTTCCAAGAACATCAAAGTACATCAGCAGTCTGACAAGCTAGGGCCTAGACAGCTCGGTCCATTCATAGTTCTTCAGAAAACCGGTGAACATACATATCGGATCAAACTCAAATCCGGATATCGTATTCACGACAACATCAACGTTGAACGGCTATCTCCGTATCGAGGAAACGAAGTAAACGGCCTCATACCAGAACCACCAGCACCGGTCATAGTAGATGATCAACAAGTCTATGAAGTCGAGAAGATCCTAGACAGTCGGATCTATCGGAAGCAAATGCAGTACCTAGTCAAATGGAAAGGCTATGGAGAAGGCGATGTAACGTGGGAACCTGCAGTAAATCTGACCAATGCGAAAGAGAGCATTGCAGAGTTCCATGCCAGACATACCAATGCACCTCAGAAATTGCCCAAAGCACTCTTCGACTCCATTCCTTGGAAACCGTTGGAGAACATCACAAAAGCTATTGCATCTGACCTCGAGTGGGCAGATGGTAGAGTCCCTGGTCTTAGTTCATCGAGGCGATGAATTTTAGGAGGGGGGTAATGACATGGATAGTCCAACAGAGACCGGATTTTTCCAACAATGTCACAAGTTTACAGCCTTAAGCGCCTATCTAGAGCGCTTATTTTCCGGCTAGGAGTGTTACCGGACCTAACCCTAACCCGGGTCACGTGACATCCTGCCATATTTATCAATAGTCCAGACCCAAACCCTAGACTCAATCTGGAGCGGTTCCAGATCAACCTAGGCTATTGTTCTATTGTTCAACTTCCATTGATAGGGATTCCCCAGGGATTCCCCAGGGATTCCCCCAGGTCTTATTGTTCTATTGTCTTTCGACTATTGTCTTCTATCTATTGTCAGGGATTCCCCAGGGATTCCCCCAGTTTCTATTGTTCTATTGTTCTATTGTTCTACGTACCCTGGTCCTTGACAGTTACTCAGGTCCTTGACAGCTACCCTGGTCCCTTATTGTTCTATTGTTACTCCAGCCCCACAGTTACTCCAGTCCCTAGTGTGGGAACTGGTGCACAGACCACCCAGACACAGTATATATAGTACCCCTTACCCTCCCTGGTTCTGCATCTTGACCTCTTCGTCATTTGCACTGCCAGGTGAGTTACTCAATGTAACCTAGTATTAGTCTGATATTAACTTCGTCATTTGCACTGCCAGTATCCGGCCTCAGTGCCTGCTTGTCTGCTCATCATTGACTTTGACCTCGTTGTCGTCGTTGGAGATCCACCCCCTTCCTCTCTACTACACTCCCTTTTTAGGGTTATCAGCATAGCAGCAGTCGCTCCGCGACATCCTCCAACAAGAACAGCTGATTGTTCCAGATAAGAACCATCTGATTCATCATGTTGTGAACAATGGTAGTTGTTGCTTCTCCCTCACCTGTGCGAGTAAAGGCCCTTTGGGTTATGTTGAGGTTGTGGAAGATATGCTGCTTGAAGTTCTCAACTGAAGGGTTATAGACGATTGGCGTAATCTTGCCAAAAGGAACAGAATGGGTGAGGTTGGCAGTGGGGGCAGCACTGGATCCGGCGTTAGATTGAGAGGCCATTGCTTCTAATTTCTTAGTTAGCAAAGGATAAGCGAAATACTATTTCTAGTATAACAAGAAAAGAAACACCACTTTTCACACATTGAACTCTTGTCAGAGTTGTTTTTACAAATTAAATCCTTTTCAGGAAGTTGTCACCGATTAAAATGAGGCTTGTCAGCCCATACATCTTATTCCATTTCCGCATATACAAAGGCGTTCATGTTGAACAGACCTTCTAGTAACTCTAGGATGTAACCCCATCTCCGATGTATATCCACAAAACGTATTCTACCTAAACTCTTTAAGTCCTTCTTTGACATCCTCCATTCCCTATTTGACATCTTGTCCATGTGATTCTCCCTGAACCACTGTTCAATCATGAAGACACGATCAATCAGCAGCTGGGCTTTCTCCTGACAAGTGTTGAGCTGGTGGTTAGACGATTGCCCACCACTCAAGAAGGAAGCGTCCAGCTTCTTGAGCACAGGTTCAATTCTTTGACAGGCTGGTGTGACCATTGGTTTGAACTCCTGTTGACGAAGCATAAGCTTTGTTTCACGGAAGTGGAGGGTGGCAGGAAGAGGAGTGGGAGTGGGAATGTAAGCGCGTTGATTGCGTTCCTCAATACACTGAAGGAGAGTTAGATTTTCAGCTTTTTCCTTTTCTTGCTTCTCGATACAATGGAGAAGGCTGAGTTGAGACATGAGGTGAGAGACCTTTCTCATGCGATCTTGGTCTTCTTCATGCTCGATGGTGGTACGGGCCTGCTCCTGAAGATCGATCCTCTTGATGAGGGGCTTGTTGTTGAGATACTTGAGCCAGCAAGGTTTGCCAGCGTCCTTGAACTTGTCGAGAGTCTCCTTGGAGACGGTAAGACGTTCTTGAAGTCCGGTGACTTCGTTGTGGACAGGGATGGAGTAAGGCATCTTGCAACCAAATCTGACAGCTATGTAGCGGGAAAGCGGCATGGTGACTGTGTGACAATGTGTGATGAGCTTGTCAGCTCAGTGGCGTGCGAAACAAATCTCCATACAGGAGAGGTCCTGTGTGTGCGTGGGGTAGTGCCAGCGTTGGCCTGGACTCTCTCTCCAGGTCTGGTGGTGAAAGGATCTCCGTCACGGTTTCACCCGTGCGGCCAATGGTTGGGGGATCAGTATTACACTGACCCTAAGTCCGGCCAGAACAAGTTACCCGTCTTTGTGTCTAAGCACTCATGGGCTTCTTGTCCTGTTGTCCAGCTCTTATAACAAGCATCTGACACCAGACTCCACTATCGCCTGTGGGAAGGCACACTTTCATCATGTTGGCATAGTGCCAACCCCTGCTCTGATCAGCTCTAGGAGCGTCAGGCGAGAGGGTGATTCAAGTTGTGCGGATCAAGGCAAGGCCTAGACACAACTACAACTAAGAGCCTATGGTCCAGCTACCTCTATGTCTAGATAATTTGTAAAGGGGCCCACGCACAGGCACAAGACCTAGAAGAAAAGGGAAAGAAACCTCCAGCACGTCCAGAGACGTGAGATGAGGGAGTAGGGGCAGTCTTATCCAAATGTAACAGTTAGGTTACTACTCACCAGATAAGTTGTTAAACTTGTAGGGATAGAGTGAGATAGAGTGTGAGAGGTGTGGTGAGCGAAGTACTGTGGAGTACTGTGTAGTCCTTTATCAACAGAGTGGATAAGACTGAGGGGATATGCTCTCAGGAGTGCCTCTATATATACATGAAGGGGAGGACCCCAGGTACTACCCTAAGACCCCTAATACCTACATGAGTAAGCAAGGTAATCTACCTTACTAAGCATGCCCTATGCCCTAGTGGTGCCACTTCAATAATCAACCAATATCAATTGTCCCCATGACCTGGCCCCATGACCCAGTCCCAAGGCTAGCCTTGTTCTAGCTTGTTCTAAGACAAGGCTAGACTTTTCCAGAAGGTTCTAAGAACTATGACATCATCTAATGGAATGTTCTATACTATGACATCATAGTTCCAGCATGTTCCACAAGGTTCCAGAGAGTTCTATCATGTGATACACAGATAAGGAAAGGAGTGCATCAGCGCATCAGAGACAGAGGGCGCATCAGCGCATCGATTGAGTAGCGCTGAAATAAGCACCTGATAAGCGCCGGTTAAGCCCCTAAATAGACGCCGGATGAGCGCTGGATAAGTACCTAAATATTTCTAATAATACTGTTGCCTGGTAAGGCAAGTCTTGTAGAAACATTGAAAATCTGTGACAAACTCCAGAGGATGCCTGAAGTGTACGTCTGAGGCAAAGTACCAGCATGAGTCATTTACTCAATATGTACGCCTCTGGTACAAGTGCTGAGCCCAGTCATATGCTGAGTAATGCACTTAGTAATACAGTAGAATAGCTGAAGTAGACATGTATGGTAGTTGCTTACATAAGTAGATACAGACATGTATATAAGCAGAGCTGCTGAAGCAGCAAGAAAAGTAAGACTCATCTCGAAGCTTAACAGCCTCTACCCCTTACACACCACTTCCACTTTGTTAGGTATAGAGAGTGGTGGGGGAAGGGAATTTCTTCGACTAGGTCTTCACCATCATCTGGCTTGTCCCTCTGAGAATACAATTGCATTTCAGCAAAGTGTCCATCTTCCGAGTCAGATCCATAGTTGTTGTTGAGGAGGTCGTGCTCTTCGGCAGCGATGTGTTATGATCTGGTCGAATTACCAGGTCTGATCCACTCATTCCGATCTGATTGCCAGTTTCCAATCCGATTCAATCAACTGGTTCGATCCAATCCGTTCAACAGGCCCAATTCATCCATCACCAACACAGTACAACACTTTCAATTTACAACAGCACTCCCATTCCAACTCACCCACCATAATGCATAAGGTCATGTCCAAGTGTTTGTATCATTCCGATGCAATGCCGATCCCAATCCCGGCCCATTATCATTAGGACTTGCTATCATGTATCCAACTCCCCCAACAGGCTCTGCATCATTTGTTATTTTGTACTTCTTTCTATCTGTTTTATGACTTATCATGTTCACACCTGGTCATAGACTTTTCATCATGCTAGCACTTGGAGCATGAACTATTTCCGGGCCCCACTCCTATTTCCCCAATGTTGATTGACTCAGCATTAACCTTCACCCATAAACCCTTGTAGTTACAATTCCTGAAGAATGAAGAAGAATTGTTCCAGTGTGCTCCAGCACATTGATGCCTTTTCAGATGTGACCTTTTTGTGCCCCAAAGTGTGGGAATTTGATGGCAGAATGCAGAAAGTACCAGTGTCAAATAACAAAACACTGAATACAGCTGATGGCATCACACTGGCCTTGTTATCAGCCCTTTATAACTTTGTATCAGATCACTTTTGCAATCAAAATGCACTTTTGATAAATGGGTACAAATCTGTACATATAATACACCATTGGATAGCCCTATTTTGTGGCAACATCCTGGTACAGACATCCTGTCAAATGAATTCGAATTGAGCAAGTTATGGCCAGTCTACTGAAAATGGTCACTCAGACTCAGATTCAAACTCCACTCTTGCTATGATGTCAAATTCTGGTCAGGTACACCGCCAACTGAGCGCCACGTAGCGGTAGTCTGGAATGACCACAGAATGGCCGACTGAACCCGCATCTGCCGCGCGTGCGCATTGCACATGTGAGCCATGTGGCGGAGGTAGGTGGCCCAGCAGCTGCAAGCTTGGTGGCCGGTACCACATATTTACACCAATAATGTTGGAAAGTGCACATGTACATACCTGTAATTATTGCCTGCCAGATATCTGGCTGCCAGAATGAAGAGAGCGTGTGTGACAGACAAGTCACTGTGTACCGTATCTTCAGTAAAATACTGTGCTCGCTGGCGCTGGCCTCATCTCATCCGGGCAAAGTCTTGTCTTCGACGTCCGAGTCCGTTGTCCACCGCAATAGCAGCTTAGCTGCCGACATCTCAGTGTGCTTAGTATACGTTCTCGCAGTCATTTTTGCTCCCCTATTTGCTTAACAAAACAATTGCGGCGGATCTATGTCATACTCAGACTCTATTAATTACACTGGGACACGTTCATACTCGCTACGTGCTTTTGCTTCGACATCTGCAATGATCCCCATTGACACAATGATGTCCTTCATCATGCCCAGCAAAGCAAGCTGCCGCTCTGAGTCTTCTCCGAGGCTTGCGCGCGTGAAGACCGGTACGAGGCCCAGCAGCTCTTGCAGCAGAATTGTCTGCTCTCCTTGAGCCACAGTCAGCCCATAGAACGCAGACGTGTTCAGTTGTTCGCTTGCAAGGCGCTGAGCATCGCAAAGAAAACCCGAGGCAAGTTTTTGCTCGGCATCCTTTATTGGCAGAGGTGGGCCGTGCGATGTATGACCACGGAAGCGATGTAGCAATGGCTGCATAAAGTACGGTATTCCATCCGCAAACGCAGGGCCTTGTAGGATTTGCCGCAGCGGTGTCTTCTTGATAAGCACGAGGTGTGTCTGAGGCTCAACCGCCTCACCTTGATGAGCACAGTGTCACAGTATATTTGTTGGACAGTCAGCTGAACTCGTACCTTGATGCTCGTGCTCTGACAACTGCTCAGGCTTTTCCTCATCAGCCTCCATCTTCATGCCAGTGTCGGCACTGTCGGGCGTGCTCTGTTGCTGAATCATGGATCTGAATGAGAGCAGGGAATGACGAGGACGAGAGCATCTTGAGAGACAGAGTCGCATGCCTTTTTATAAGTGCGTGAAGATGAGATGGCCAGTGATGGTGGTCGATGGCCAAGGACAATTGGTCCACGCGCGCCACTACTGTTCATAGGCGCTCAACAACGGGAATGACTAAAGAACAAACCAAGCTTGACTTGGTTGTCCGCACTGCGATTTGCACAGAACAGCTCACGCACAAATATACTGAGCTCAATAAATCTGACGTCATTTGAGAATCAACTACATTGGTATGTGTGGACTGCTCAATCAAACCCGACCTCCAATTCATCCTGGTCACCTTCCGGGACACTGTCAAGCTGCCTCTTCCGCTTGCGACTGACATTAGCCTCCTCTCCAACATGGGCCTCCTTTTGAGTACTGTGCCCAGCTGCTTTCTTTGCCTCTCTGTTCTCCTTTTGCGTTGCTCTCTTTTCTCCTTGTGAGGTGCGCAAACGCGCTGAAATCTCCGCGTGCTTTGATGTACGATCTGCATAAAGAGGCTGAGGAGCAGAAAGTGTGCGAGGAACTGCAAGCCTGATAAGATGCACGTTGTGAAACGCGTGCATGTTCATGATGAAACGATCTGCTGTCGTATCATGGCAATGTTCCACAAACATCTCAGTTTTTCCTGATTCTGTTCGCTCTTGCACTTGAGGCTTGCTTCCAGATGCGGTGCAACCAGCGTACAAGCAATCGTGCTGTACATTAAAATCAAACTTGATGCTCTAAGGTATGAGTATGAGCAAGATTTAGCTGAGCTATCAATTTATGTTGCGCACCGTTGTGGGCAGAAGCATTGATGATGGTTCCCTATGGCGACATGTCAAGAATGGCATCCCAAATGTTGGATGTCGACTGGCTGCCACTTGGAAGAGCTCTAAAATGACAATGCTCTGTGATGATACAGTATTTGAGATCCAGATCTCGTTCACTCGACCAACAAGGAGTTCGGTCTACATCACAGATGATGTTCAATTATTAGTAGGCAATGATCCAGCTATAATTTCTTACTTACATTGAGCGGGGACTCGGCAAAGACCCACGAGCCAACAGTACAGTCGTCTTTGGACTGTGTTACAAAAGATATACCCTCAATCCATTCTGATGTCGCTACAAATGAGCGATAGTTCAGAGTGTGTGGTGCCTTTGTTTCGGAAAGCTGCACTATAGGACGTGTCTTCATGCCTCGCTTGAGCGGTTTTGCTTTACTGGCTCCTATATAGGTTCAGACAACAGTGAGATGTCAATCTGAGAAATACTGTGTTCTTACCAACACTTTTGACAGTTGTAGGACTCCACCCAACTAGTCGCTGCAGAAGTGGGTGTTTGACAAGCATATCTTGTACACCATAACCAGCGGATATCCATTTGTTCTGCGATGTCGCCCATGAACCACCCGTAAGACGGTGCTTCAGTGCTTCCTGATCTGCAAGTTGGATCGCAATATCTCTGCTTGGTGCCAGGTGATTAGACAGGATAGAACAAAAACGGAGAACGGCATTGTAGCATTCAAAGTCTTCTGTACAGACGCCAACCAAAGGCCCAAAGCGAAGGATATCTTCTCGTGCATGCAGCTGCAGATGGAGCTTTAACTTTTGGATGATCTTCAACGGGTCAATCTCCGCAAATAGGTCCAGAACATTGCCTACCGCAACGTCTACGTCGTCCTACAATCATTGGTATATAAGATCCTTCATTTCAAGCCACTGAGCATTCAACGTACAAGGTATAGTTGCATATTGTGGATCTCCGGAAACCACATCAATGCCGATAGCTCACCAATAGCCTTCCAGAGCTGGAACTCCAAGGGTCCAATCAGATCATGGACGTGGAATACAGATGTCTGCACTACAGTCTTGAGCTGACGTCCAATCAAAGAGTTAGCGTACTGCATAATATAGCTCGCGCGAATGGCTGGAAGCAACAGTCCACTCGTCATTGTACTTTGAAGCCGAAGAGCATTCAGCGCTTTCTGTGTGGGATCCCATGACTTGTGCGTGAGATGCCAACCGTACTTGACAAGGCCGAGAAGAATCGTATGAAGAATTTCGATTGGGGTATCTTTGGTCGGATCAAACCCTATGTCATGGTCAAGGTGGAGTTCATCACGAAATCAAGTTGGCACGCACCATTCAGTGTCAAAAAGCTACTGTAAATTTCATCTTGGTGGTCATGAACCCATCGCTGGAGTTCAGATCGAATGTCTTCAGTAGAGCGCCTACGATTTGCTTCCTTCATCACTTTCGCACGAGCGAGAAGGTCTTCAATCCAAAATTGTGTATATACGTCCTTGATTCCAGTTGCTGTTTGGATATCGCTGATACGCTGCTTGACACCTGTGCAAGCTTGATCGACTTGCGTCTTGAGAGACTTCATAATCTTCTCTTTTGATCGTAACGTTCCAGACTGACAGTTGATGTGAGCCAAATGCAGCAACTATTAATTAGAAGAGATTTGAATGACAGGCTGCTGACTCACGTGAAAGAGGCTCTCGTAGCCTTCCGTACTTTCCTTCTCAAGTGTTATACCACCAACATCGCATTTACAACAGAAGAGGTTGCCGCCACCACCAATGTGAGATGACAGTTCACTTTGCATGGGGTTATCGGACGGCGCGGCACTGACAAAGATTTGAAACCGCGCCATCTTACCAGTGGCAGCATCTAGAACACGAACTGGCTCCTGATGAGTTGATCTACATAATAATCCAGTAAGCGTGCACTGTGTGTCATGGATGGCCTGACTAGCCCTTAATTTTCGCAATTTACCTCTTGTTTTTATCTGTAAAACTCCGGGCTACAACCTAGTTTCAATTCTCTTTGCATAAACTCCTTTGCACGTCTATTAAGCGCCCGTATCACGTGGCTTAGACGCTCCACACGGTTGCATTACTTGCTACTACATCACACTGGCATGTGACTTAGCTTAAGTAAGACCACATGGCTACAAGCACATGGCTCAGCCCATAGCTAGGGTTTGACGTCATAGATACTGTCCACATGGGCTCCTTATTGTTCTCTTTATGGAAGGATGTTCTCACAGGTGTGGGAATGGAATACAATAGTTGGTCTCCTTTTAGATAGATTCTCTCACAGGTAGAGTTCTTGGCAAGGTCTAGACAATAGCTATTGTTCTCCTTTAGGTAGTTCTTTTGTTCTTCGTTCCCATGGCTTCTTGCAAAGCCTGCCCTCAACATGGTCTGTGCGCAGGTCCCTGAAGTCTATATAAGATGCTGCATGTACGCTCCTAGCCCCCCATCTCGACCTCTTGGTCTTTACTGGGCTAGACATCTGTATAAGGTTTATAGCTGGTGAAAGTATTGAGCTTCACGCCTACCACCACCACTTTGTCGTCATCCACTTCGTGTCCCTGTTTGTCACGTCGAGCCTTGTCCCCGTGTCACTGTGCTGACGGCTGACAAAATAGAACCTTACTCAATGGTCTGCTTGAAAGCTACAAACTGCTCGGAGATGGTAGCGTGAGGAGATGTCGATATGAAGTGGGTATGATACTGTTGCTGCAGTAATGCCCTTGGTAAGTTCCGGTGAACAATGTACGCATTTCAATGCTTGTTCCAAGACTTCGAGCGATTTCCGGATACATCATCACCGAAGTAGTCAGTGAAGCTAGTATACAGCGGGTCACCACCTGCAACCTCACGAAGATGGTTCGGCATTGCAGAAGGGAAGCCGTTTGCGTGTGAGTGTGCTGTTATAAAGTGAGCATGTGCCAGAACAACTGTATTATGCACTTACCACTCCAAGTCTGAGGTAGTTCATGACCGTGCTCAAGGTCAAAGTAATTGTCGGTCATCTCAGAGGCAGGTACCATGAGTGGTTCTCCCTCATCATGTACAGTCGCCATACCCTGAGCTCCATCAGCATCTGAATATAATGTTGAGAGAACAAGAGTAACTTACCTGATCATCAACAGTAACCTTCCATGATTCCGCGTGAACAGCGTTATGATAAACAATCCATCGGAATGGTATGACCAATGAACCATCGTACAACCATGTCAGCTCGTTGACATAGAAGTGCCTGTCTCCAGTGTCGTACATGGGAGACAGAGTATCAAGGTCCATGTCTTTGCACCACTTCTCTCCATGCCATACCTCACTGACAGGGCCATCAGGAATCTCGGGATAGACGTGTATATGAGGGCGTATGAGGGGATTCGACCAGTCCTGCGATAAACCATGATTAAACAGGTTTTTCGCAAGTAAGAAAGACAAACCTTGGCAATAATCTCACGAGGATCGTTGATATAAAACACGTTCCCTTGAACGGACTGAAACTTTGTTGTGGAAACACCTCCCTGCATGCGCAGCTCCTTCTGTATCTTCTGTAGACGATAGAATGAAGGGACATCTCGTGCCCCAGCCTGCTCCATGATCCAAAGGAAAACCTTCATAAGTGACTCTGAGATGCGAAGTCGCGGAAGGTTCGACAGAAGATCGAGGAGAAACATCTAAAGAAAATAAATGAGCTCACTTGAAGACGTCAGAGGTGGCTACAATGTCACTCACGGTCTTGGACTCATATGGAGCCCACTGTGAATCAGAGACGTGAGGTCTCTCATCGTCTAAGCCGTCAAACGGAGAGTTTTCGTCTGTTGGATTTCAAATTGAGACAATAGACAACGAAGACAACGAAATGTGTACTTACATGATTCAGCAAGAATGTCCGCCAAGTACTGCTCATCTTGTGCAAGTCCCTCCGTACGTACAGTACTTGTGTCGTTATTATCATCAGTCTCGCTACCGAAGCCCAGTTCGTACGCCGTTTGCCTAGCATCTTGCAGGCGGAAGTTGTTGATTTCTTCATCAAGCTCAGTGTGTACGCGCTCTGAAGGATCTTCACCAAGACTGAAGGTGGCGCCGTGAAGATTATAATCAGTCCACATCACTCTCTCTTCACCCGTCATCCCCGGCTCTCCTTGCTCACTGTCCCTCGAATGTCTTTTCTCTCTGTCTTGCTGTTCCAAATGGCTGCCAAGATCCTTAAGGGCTGACGACTGCTGGAGCGATATGAACTCTTGCTGCAGCAGATCTCTCCGTAGCTGAGCTTGACGGGCTTGGGCTTGTTGCTCTTCATGCGCCGTTGAGCATCGCTGATGCTGCACTCCCTTCATGTGTGCTGCGAGGCTGGTACGTTGGATCCAGTGCTTTCTGACATCAGGCTCAAACGGTGCACAATAGGTACACTTGATCTGCTTTCCATCAACGCTGGAGAGAAAGCCTATGAAGTCAATTTTCTCAGTCAACACATCTAGGCTGTCTCGGAGACATCACGCACAGCTGGGTAAAGTGGCTTTGGGGGGCATTGTGCTGGTTGAAGTTGCAAATCAACGGTACGCACTATTTTACTTGCATGCCGATAACAGCGCATGTCGCTGACACGGAGACAAGGCTCGACGTGACAGATAGGGACACGAAGTGGATATCGACGAGGAGGTGGTGGCAGGCGTGTAGCACAGTGCTCTCACCAGCTATCAGACTTTATACAAGTTTTCTAGCCCAGTAAAGACCAAGTTAGTATTGTGACTACCAGCTATGTAGTACAAGAGGGGGTTGCTTACCTAGCCCAGTAAAGACCAAGAGGTCGAGATGGGGGGCTAGGAGCGTACATGTAGCAGTATATATAGACTTCAGGGACCTGCGCACAGACCATGTTGAGGGCAGGCTTTGCAAGAAGCCGTGTGAACGAAGAACAAAAGAACTACCTAAAGTAGAACAATAGCTATTGTCTAGACCTTGCCAAGAACTCTACTCGTGAGAGAATCTATCTAAAAGGAGACCAACTATTGTATTCCATTCCCACACCTGTGAGAACATCCTTCCATAAAGAGAACAATAGGGAAAGAACAATAAGGAGCCCATGTGGATGGTATCTATGACGTCAAACCCTAGCTATGGGCTGAGCCATGTGCTTGTAGCCATGTGGTCTTACTTAAGCTAAGTCACATGCCAGTGTGACGTAGTAGCAGGTAATGTGACCGTGTGGAGCGTCTAAGCCACGTGATACGGGCGCTTAATAGACGTGCAAAAAGGAGTTTATGCAGAGAGAATTGAAACTAGGTTGTAGCCTGGAGTTTTACAGATAAAAACAAGAGGTAAATTGCGAAAATTAAGGGCTAGTCAGGCCATCCATGACAGTCGCGAGCTATGGCCATAACCAAGATTCGATCTCATCGTGGGCAAACTGACCACGGCCAAATGTGCAGTGGTTTGTTCATTATCACAGTGACGATGCAGTATAAAAGGGCAGGCTTGGTCACAGTTCCATTGCAACACCGTTCCTTTCCCCTCTTCACCATCTTCTTTCCTCCCTCCCCTCTGTGCCATTCCTTGTCCACAAACTTTGACAATGACTGATTCGCTTTTGGATAGTCTGACTTCGGCGATGCGCGCGCCAGATCCCCCTATTGTAACTCCAAACCTGCTCCCACCCTCGAGCGTACTTGGCAAGCAAACGCGAAACGTTGAAGACGAAGGAGATGAAGATGAAGACGGCAGTTCCGAAGCTACCAGCAGTCCAGCATCCACAGTGGAGATGAACAAGAATGTGGAGCTGTTCGTCAACAGATGCACTGATCATTGACTATATCTGTGCAAGTCTCCGCAATTTGCGCGCGACCTTATGTTATATACGGCAATCTTAGCAATACTTCAAGAGCAAGTGAAGACCTCTCATAGCAAGGCTCCTTTCGAGCCGACAAGGAAGACATTGGTAAGCTTGTATATGCCACGGGAGGACTTGACTGTATGACCGCACTGACACGTTGGCACGATGCAGATGAACATCAAAGGAACCGCTATCCATGTTCTATTATCAGGATCACTCTTGCAATATAAGGGGACTGTTTCTCTCAACGCAGCCATGGTAAACGACGTGATCTTGAGACTCAGTCGCATGAAATATGATTGAAACATTTATCAGAAAATCATTCAAGAACGCCGCTTTGACCTTCCACCTGATATCGAGCAGAATCACGCTGATTGGGC
>JABYQR010000611.1:0-16459 GCA_022592445.1 Cytidiella melzeri | reverse complement strand
GGCCGTGTTTAGGTTGTGGAAGATATGCTGCTCAAAGTTCTCAACTGAAGGGTTGTAGACAATCGGCGTAATTTTGCCGAAAGGAACAGAGTGGGTGAGGTTGGAAGCAGCAGCGGGGGCAGCGTTGGATCCGGCGTTGGATTGAGAGGCCATTGCTTCTAATTTCTTAGTTAGCAAAGGATAAGCGAAATACTATTTCTAGTATAAGAAGAAGAGAAACACCACTTTTCACACATTGAACTCTTGTCAGAGTTGTTTTCACACATTAAATCCTTTTCAGGAAGTTGTCACCAAATAAAATGAGGCTTGTCAGCCCATACATTTTATTCCATTTCCGCATATACAAAGGCGTTCATGTCGAACAGCCCTTCTAGCAATTCTAGTATGTAACCCCATCTCCGATGTATGTCTACAAAACTAATCCTGCCTAAACTCTTCAAGTCCTTTTTTAGCATCCTCCATTCCCTATTCGACATCTTGTCTGTGTGATTCTCCTTGAACCATTGTTCGATCATGAAGACACGACCGATCAGCAGCTGTGCTTTTTCTCGACGAGTGTTGAGCTGGTGGCTAGAAGATTGCCCACCACTCGCGAAAGATGCATCCAACTTCTTGAGCACAGGCTCAAGCCGTTGGCAAGCTGCCGTGACCATTGGTTCGAATTCCTGTTGACGAAGTATAAGCTTCGTCTTACGGAAGTGTAGAGAAGCGGGGAGCGGAGTGGGAGTGGGAATGTAAGCGCGTTGATTGCGCTCCTCAATACGCTGGAGAAGGGTAAGCTTTTCGGCCTTTTCCTTCTCCTGCTTCTCGATACGGTCGAGAAGGCTGAGTTGAGACATGAGGTGAGAGACCTGTCTCATACGATCCTGGTTCTCCTCATGCTCGATGGTGGTGCGAGCCTGCTCCTCGAGGTCGATCCTCTTGATGAGAGGCTTGTTGTCGGGATACTTAAGCCGGCGAGGCTTGCCAGCATCCTTGAACTTGTCAAGAGTCTCCTTGGAGACTGAGAGGCGTTCTTGAAGTCCAGTGACTTCGTTGCGGACAGGGACAGAGTAGGGGGCCTTGCGACCAGACCTAGCAGCGATGAAGCGGGAGAGAGGCATGGTGACTGTGTGTGACAAAGTGTGATGAGCTTGTCAGCTCAGTGGTGTGCGGAACAAAATCTCCATAAAGGAGAGGTCCTGTGTGTGCGTGGGGTAGTGCCGGCGTCGGCCTGGACTCTCTCTCCAGGTCCGGTGGTGTAAGGATCTCCGTCATGGTTCCACCCATGCGGCAAATGGTTGGCGGATCAGTATTACACTGACCCTAAGTCCGGCCAGAACAAGTTACCCGTCTACGTGCCTAGGCACTCATGGGTTTCTAGTCCTGTTGTCTAGCTCTTATAACGAGCTGTCTGACACCAGACTCCACTATCGCCTGTGGGGAGGCACACTTTCATCATGTTGGCATAATGCCAACCCCTGCTCTGATCAGCTCTAGGAGCGTCGGGCGAGAGGGTGATTCAAGTTGTGCACATCAAGGCAAAGCCTAGACATGACTACCACTTAAAGCCTATGGTCCGGCTACCTCTATGTCTAGAGGGTTTGTAAAGGGGCCCACGCACAGGCACAAGACCTAGAAGAAAGGGAAAGAAACCTCCAGCACGTCCAGAGACGTGAGGGAGTAGGGGCAGTCTTATCCAAATGTAACAGTAAGGTTACTACTCACCAGATAAATTGATAAACTTGGGGAGATAGTGTGTAATAGAGAGTTAGAGTGGTGGTGAGCGAAGTACTGGTGGGTACTGAGTAGTCCTGGTTCAACAGAGTGGATAAGACTGAGGGGATATGCCCTCAGGAGTGCCTCTATATATACATGAAGGGGAGGACCCCAGGTACTACCTTAAGACCCCTAATACCTACATGAGTAAGCGAAGTAATCTACCTTACTAAGCATGCCCTATGCCCTAGTGGTGCCACTTCAATAATCAACCAATAGCAATTGTCCCCATGACCTGACCCCATGACCCAGCTCCAAGGCTAGACTTGTTCTAGCTTGTTCTAAGACAAGGCTAGACTTTTCCAGAAGGTTCTAAGAACTATGACATCATCTAATGGAATGTTCTATACTATGACATCATAGTTCCAGCATGTTCCACAATGTTCCAGAGAGTTCTATCATGTGATACACAGATAAGGAAAGGAGCGCATCAGCGCATCAGAGACAGAAGGCGCATCAGCGCATCAATTGATAGGCACTGAGAATAAGCGCCGGAATAGGCGCCTGATAAGCGCCAGATAAGCGCTAGATAAGCGCTGGATAAGCGCCTAAATAGACGCCGGATAAGCGCTGGATAAGCGCTTGACAAGCGCTTAAATATTCCCAATAATACCGTTGCCTGGTAAGGCAAGTCTTGTAGAAACATTGAAAATCTGTGACATGTACTAGGTTCATCACTGTACTAATTTGACCTGGTCTTTAGCTCATTGCTGGCTGATCCCTTGTTGTCGTATGTCCACTCCTCCTCATCACATACACCCCTGTTGTCATTGTCCACACAAGTTAGCCTGTTTTTCCTCCCATCTTGTTGTCACTTCCTGGCTCTGCATAGAGTTTGGTTGTGTTCTTGACATTAGGTAGAATCTCCGTACACTCGCCCAGATGTTGCGCAACCGCACACTTCCTTTTCCCCACAGTTTTGAAAAGTTTAGCCCCCCCAGTTTATCAGTACATTGTATTGGCCCGGACCTTTGATCTCACTTCTCACCTTGTGGTTGTAATGCCTAAAGACGTACACATCCATTGTAATGTACTCGAGTCCTTCTTTGAGGCTCGACAAGAACTGCACAAACAAGGTTGTCCCCATCTCTACACAGAGAAAGACCTTGAAGCCATTGTTTCGTACGTCTCACACTGTCCTCACTACCACCCTCTTGGCACTAGACTCCCACACCTCGACCACAAAAAGTTTGCTCGTAACAACGAGTCCATCAAGGAACGTACATGCACAGAACGTGCTCAAACCCTCGCCAACTGTATTGAGAAGCCATCTCTCAAGGACCACTCTCCTGGGCACCTGCACCACCCCAACTGGATGTGCAGAAACCAGTGACACTTGACTTCCATAAGTTTGCCATCAAGGATCAAGTTGGCATCCTCAAGCCAAGATCGAGGCCACTACCAGACACCTCAAGATTCTGATCAAACTCACTCGTGATTGGAACAATCCACAGACCAAGGCGGTCTTACTCCTCAACAATAAACTTCTGCACCTCATTGACCACACGGAGGAAGTACTCTCCACGTGCACCCCCATCCAACTCAAAGTACTGAATTGGGGCTTGCAGTCAGTTGGACAAATCAACTTCGCACAATTACGCAAGTGGCTGACAGAAGTTACGGGTAGAGTTGCATTTGTAGCAGACGGAGGATATTTTGAGAAACTCCCTTTGTAGTAGATATCAATCATTGAGTGCAATAATTTACTTCATGTCTTTGAACCCAACAACCTCCAGGAGTGTCACAATAACGAGGAAGATCACACATACATAGAAATCTGCAACAAACAACCATGTTTCAATTGAAGTCAACGGTTCGCACCGGTATCTCCTCACTTCAGAGAAGGACAATGATACTCCGGTTACGTACCCTGTGATAACAGTCAAATCCCGTTGATTGTCAAAGTTCCTGGAGAAATCAAAGTTCTAGGAGAACCAGAGCTTGATACCAGTTTAGTTACACCAGTTTTACCCAAAATCACCACTGCCGTCCCTGTCCCTACTATCCCTGAATCTATACCGGAAATCTCACCAGTAACTCCTGAATTACCCACGGTTGCCACCACCAATCCCGTACCATCATAATGGCAACACCCGCAGTAGATCCGCCCTGATTGCAGCTATTGTAGCTGCAGTTGCGCAAGCAATGCCGAGGCTGCAAGTCAGGGTCAACAATAACAATTCCAAGCCTGATAGGTACAAGAGCAAACGTGGCCGTGACTTAGAGCAATTCTTGTTGCAATGCAAAGCCTACTGGGTGACTGCCGCATCACCGAAGAAAAAACCAAGGTTCTGTCAGCCATCTATTGTTTATCGGAGAAAGCTGCCCAATGGGCAATACCAGTCACAGACCACATGGCTTACAACAATGGTGGTTTGCCAGACAGCCTCAACACATGGGCCAAGTTCAAGGCTGAACTCAAAAAGTACTTCAGCGATGCAACGCCCGAAGACACTGCCATCTGTGAATTGGATAAGCTCTGTGGAGCTGATAAAAAGGAAAAGAATGCGCGTGACGTAGGTACATCCATCACTGATTTCCAATTACACATGGGTCGCATCAACAGTTGAGCGACAAAGACAAGGAGATTTGGTTCATCAAGGGTCTCCCTGAATACATCTACGGACAGCTGGCAACAGCTGAAACACCTCCAGCCAATTACCAAGGCTGGATTGACAGGTCTCTGAAAATGGCGGCTGCGTATGCCCACATCAGAGAAACAACAGAAATAAAAATTCTGTCTGTTCCCTCATTGACCACGTCGAGTCTCAGCCCAGGTTTACCCCGGTTCCCCAAACCTCGAATGGTTCAGTTCCCATAGAGGTTGACACCTTCAAAAGCAGCAAGGACGGTGGTGTTACAACTGCCAGGAACTTACCACAGACCCCAATCACATTGCACGCACGTGTATCAAGCCTGCAGTCCCTCACCCACCTCCTTGTGGACCACGTGTAGCAGCTATCGATGTGTTAAGACTGACTATTGTCAAGAGACAAGTTGTCAAGTCAGAACCCCTTGGTGTAACTACACACAAGGTTGAATGATGGTCTAGGCCGGGCGGTCGCTGTCAAGCACAATGGCAGACAGATGATGGATCGATACAAGGAATATTGATACAAAGTGGCCAGACTGAGGTTCTAGCCCTATGTCTAGCAGCTATTTATACATGTTGACTTAACTACTTATGGACCAGTCCGACGTAGTGGTAACCAACAAATGGAAAGAAAGAACAATAGACAATGGAGAGATGGAACATGAGTCAAAGAACATTAAAAAAGGGGTTGGACCCAAAGTAGGGGATAGATGGGGTTGGACCCGATAGCACGGTGACGGAGTTATGGAAGAGCCAAGGGTAGAACCAAGGCAATGGTAATCAATCAGAGTTAGGTCCGAAGTAACAAGAGCAAAGAAAGGGGAATCAATGACATAACAGTCCGTGTTGAACGGAAATGACAAGGGATTGAAAGTGATGAGGGAAGGACAAGTTGGATTGTCAAGACAAAGCAAAGAAATGGATATCTACTGTGACGAGAAAAGAATGAAAATAGCGGAGTGTGAAGACCGTTTGTAACATTACCTCCCCTTTAAGACTCATTGTCTGCAAGGGTGGCCTCATCATTATCGCTAAGGGA
The DNA here is from genome assembly GCA_022592445.1 of Cytidiella melzeri. Taxonomy (NCBI): domain Eukaryota; kingdom Fungi; phylum Basidiomycota; class Agaricomycetes; order Polyporales; family Irpicaceae; genus Cytidiella; species Cytidiella melzeri. Next base: position 11,069 of record JABYQR010000611.1, on the reverse strand, counting down.
CGTAAGAGGCAATGATGGTGAGTGAGGTGAATCTTCTTCGACCACAATGGAAGACTGAGGAGAACCTGCTGCAGGACAATACAATGGCGGCGGAGATGATACATTCGCAGACGTAATCACCGAAGACGCCGTTGGTGGAGTTATGGTCATTCGGCGATGTTGACGTGGTCATTCAACTGACGCGGTGTTCTTGGTTTTGGCAAACGGGAAAGGAGTGCGAGGGCGTTGGAGTTGGGTACCAGGGATTGTGTTATTCACCTGTAAAGGTCAAGGAATACGGTAATAGTTGGTGGAGTTCCTAGCTGCGCGTGCAATCCGGCGGCCCAGATTGACACGAGCTCTTGTATCAAGCTCATTCCTCAACTGTTCGTACCGAGCCATCCATTCCCATAGTACCAAGTCAAACCGTCCCCGAGGAACACGTTGGTTGTGGTTTGTTGTCAATTCCCTTGTCACTCCCAGTGCGTTCTGAAGTTGAAACTCCATGTCTCCTGCTGCAATGGTTCGTGCACAATCCAATTCTTAACGACGGACTTCTCGAAGCCATGGTCCCTCGATATCAAGTTCTTCCTCTTGATTACGGAAAGGTGGGGGAAGTTGTTGACAAAGGACTGTGAGAAAGGTCTGCATACTTCTTTGGATACCAATGTTCGCCCAAGGAGGTCTGTCGCCAGGGATATGGGGTATATCTGACAATTGGCAATGGAGCAAACATGCTGGGATGATTCATTGTTGTTGGTATGTCAAACCGTTGTGAGAAGACTTGATTGTGTTGAGGATGAGTCCATTCCAACACAAGATGTTGCATATGGCACAGTGGTCGAGGACAGTGGGGGCCTTGGTAAGTATAGTTCTGCAAGGGGTCAAGGGGGTTGATGCAAATGGTGAAAGTTTTGTTGTTTTCGTGTGTGTCACAGATGTGCATAAGGAGTTGGATGAATAAATAGATGGAATTGGCAAAAGAATTGGAAAAGTGGAATGCATTAAAGCATAGCACGGGTGCACCTGCGGATCAACCCGCACCCGTACCCGCAGGTATGTGGTGCACCAATCCTCCTACCCAGAACCGCGCAGGTAAGTTAGCGCCGGGTACCTGACCCGCAGGTACAGGTACCCACCACATACGGGTCACCCACAGGTAGAATTCTGCTTACTCATTTAGGATATACATGTGGTAGCTAGGAGCCTGTTGAACAGACAGGAATTCTTATACTATAGATAGCACTGACACTAGATACACAAGAACAGTAAACAGTAAAGCCGCATCCCGATCTTTCCTCCTGGCCGTTGTCACGTTCGCCCTCTCCGCGTCTGTTGAGCCTTCTGAGCATCCAGCACAGGCGAGGTCACAAGGGAATCCGGCGAGTAAGGAATCTTCTGTTGTTCAGAGATCCAATCGCAGGTTCTATCCGCGGGCGTTTTTGCGAGAGAATCACAAGCCATAGCAGGGAGACCATGATATTCAGGAAGAGTAGAAAGCGAATAAGGAGCGTGCATATGACAGTAAACCAAGACAGAAGAATGAGGGAAGTGTCCAGTATCCAAGTATTCCTTGAATGTTTGCGCTGGATACCCTGAGTGTTGTCAATGCATCTGGAACGCAGCTTCGTACTGTATAAGGTTACTAGATGCAGACGGAGAAGGTGTCGGACAAGAACTACCTGATCAAAGGGGAGTAGAGCTCCCGCTATCTGTAGAGCTGGTTGCAGGGCTAGGCGCAGGTGAAGCTGCAGCTGCGATCTCCGTGCGCGTCCTGATTCTTTTCTGTATGCGTGTATCCGGGAGTGTTCGAACTTCTTTGAGCCTTGCTGCACGTTGTTCGTTGCGTTTCTCAGAGGACGAGACGCGTAGCCCTCTGTTGTGGAACCAGTCGTAGACGTGCCGCCGGTCGACGTCATATTTTTTCTGAATTTTTTGTCGTACTGAAAAGGGAGGCATTTTGGTCATTCCAGGTTGGAGAAGGCCTTCGAGCTCTTTGATGAGGTCAGAACCGAGTCGAAAGGCTAAGCTGTCCGGATTCATACGCCTGCAAATCGTAGCGAGACTCGGTAGATCTTCAGTTTTTGTATCAGAGAGCATAGCAGGAGAAACGGTCGAAGGAGTCCAGGGACCTTGCATGTGTGGTGGAAGCAGCTGAGGAGGTTCACCAACAGTCATCTTGCGATGGGTGCCACCAGGAACCACAGAGCGAGCCTTCTTCACGGTAGGAGAACTGTCTTCATCAGCAGAACGTTTCGGCATACCAACGCTGAGCGCACAAGAAGCGCAGCCTAACGGCGGCGGCTACGACAGCGACAACAACGACAACGTGGTACGACGAGTTGAACCAGTCGGATATGGTTGGTCACAAAAGGAATGGGTGCTGCTGGTGCCCGGAATGTGCGAGGTCTGGAGGAAAGAAGTCAGTAATGTTGACATGTGTGCAGGGAGGATGCACAGGCGAGAACTCGAATAAGAACATCACCACTACTCTTCCCACCCATACACTCCGGCCGGCTTCTCCTTCTCCATCCTCTCCTCCCCTCAATCCTCCTCTTCCGCCTCCGGACACCAGTCCGGCGAGCCACAGTCCAGCAGAATGCGCACGTCGTCGACTTGGAGGAGGTACGCGAGAGGCACTGTGCGTGGGGACGCATACGCGTAAAGTCCGGAATGTGGTAGTGGTGGTGGTTGCAGTGGTGGTGGTTGCAGTGGTGGTAGTCGGGGGTGCACACGGCGTGAAGGTAAGAGCGCCTACGCTGCCGATTTCGTGAGTCGGTGGCATAGCGCGCTTCACCTACGTACCTTCATTGCACACCGGCGAGGAGGTGCATAGAGGCTGCTGCCTGAGCAACATAGCATGGTGTAGCCCCTCAAACCACCTCAGCGGTGTTATGGAACGGAGAGAGGCGGCCCAAGTTAGCCCTCAAGTTGCATTCTGCAACACCGGCACCACCACTCTTGATCTCTCGCCAGTGAATGCATTCGCTGCGTTGATGAGAGGCGGTTCAACATCCTACGTACCTTCATTGCACACCGACAAGGAGGTGCATAGAGGCTGCTGCCTGAGCAACATAACACAGCGCGGCCCTTTAAACCACCCTGGTGACCAGCGCCTGATACTGCGTGCCATGACCTCCTCACTCCCTTCAAATTTGCCTCCGCCCTCTCGCTATTTGTCGCTCAACGGGGCAACTGTTTCTCTCATCAAAATGGCATCAAGACCACCTATACACATGGCCAGCTTCGGGCACCGTCAGCTTCACACTTTGTCTTTCCCCGCTACGCTCGACTCGATAGCCTGCCATGCCGCGCTCAAACAAGCAGACCAGGCCCCGCAAACGAGCTCAAACAGCCGATAGCAAAAGTGACAACGAGGATGCAGCTGGGACCAACGCCATAGGCAGGACTTCAAGCCCTGAGTCTCTTGTGGTTGAGAAGCAGTCCGCCTTCGACCTCAAATGGAAGGTGGCTGAGCGCACCAATGAAGAGGTTCTTGGTGAGTTTATTCATTGAACTGACACACGCACATAGCATCTGACAACGAGAAATGTAGCCGCGCAAAGTAAAACTTGGGAGTCCAATTTGTATGCACATTTCCGGCATCCTGAGATCGTTGTTGAGAAAGGCAATGTCAAGTACAAATTTGTCTGCAAGCTAAAGTATGTACTCTCGTTCTATTCTCTACGCAAACCGGCGACAATTGACGAGAACACAGTCCATCAATCTCAGTTTTGCGACGCCGTACCGACACGTCAACTGGAAACTTGAGCCGTCACATACAGTCATGCTCACTAGCGGTCGCTCCTGCCGATCAGAGCATTGCAGTGTTTGCTCATGGTACGGCATATAGCAAACCACAACTGCGCTTTCTCGTGGCTCTATGGGTTGCTCGTCGCCATTGCCCCTTCAAGATCGTCAAGGATCCCGAATTCCTCGCCATCATATCAATGTTGTACGCCAAAGCCAAAGTTCCAGGCCCCAGTACTGTGTCGCGGGACGTGCGCGAGATTTTCAATCTCACGCGCGTGCATATTGGCAAAATGCTGCAAGACTATCCTGGCCGCATTCACCTTTGCCTCGATGGATGGACGTCACCCAATGTCTACTCTTTCCTTGGTGTTACCGTCCATTGTGTCATCAAAGGGAATGTAGCCACGTTTGTACTTGATTTCATCTGGTATGCATTTCTTCTTATACTCTGCTGCGCCCAAATAAGGACTGATAGGCTGGATTCAGGCTGACAAAAGGTCACACTGGCGTGTATCTTGCAGAGGCGCTCACAAGCTGTCTGAAGTCTCTCGGTATCGAGAAGAAGGTAAGCATTGTATTGATAACTCGCCACACTGTTTCGACGCGTAACAGATCAAAAAAGCTGCTGGGAATTACGTGTGACAACGCGTCAAACAATGATACCATGATATCAGAGCTTGAGTCCCTCGGCGGACTAAACTCAGCGCAGACTCGAGTGAGGTGCTTCGCGCACATCCTCAACCTTGTGGTCAAAGTAAGCATATGCTATATACCATGAACAGTTGCTTATATGTTGCAGACCATCATTTCAGGATTTGCACGAAAACGGACTAAAAGCGGTCACTCCAAAGATCCTACCAGTGAGGTGGATGTCAACACGATAGCCGGTGAAGAAGACAATCTAGACGAGGCAAGCGAGGGCGACCACGGTGCTGATGACAACGGCAATGACAGTGACACCGAGGAGTATGAGCTTGACCCGGTGCGCAAAGCTGCCAACCAGGAAGAGATCGAAGATATCAACCACACCGTTGAGAGTTGATTTGCTCTTGATGATGACGAAGAAGAAATGGGAAGATTTGCAGTAACAAAGGTACGGAGCTATATAGCCTGGCTCGAGTCTCATCATGGCACGAGAAACTCACAAGGTGCTTATACAGCTCAAGGAACTTGCCAAGCGTGTCGCGGAGCGACTGCTGATAGACTGATAAACCCTAAACAAGGGTGAAGTGGATGTGAGGGGAAAGTGGAAGGGGATCTCCAACGACGACAGCAAGGTCAAAGTCGATGATAAGCAGGCAGCAGGCACAGAGGCCGGATACTGGTAGTGCAAATGACGAAGTTAATATCATGTTTATACTAGGTTACATTGAGTAACTCACCTGGTAGTGCAAATGACGAAGAGGTCAAGATGCAGAACCAGGGAGGGTAAGGGGTACTATATATACTGTGTCTGGATGGTCTGTGCACCAGTTCCCACACTAGGGACTGGAGTAACTGTGGGACTGGAGTAACAATAGAACAATAATGAACCCGGGTAACTGTCAAGGACCTGAGTAACTGTCAAGGACCAGGGTACGTAGACCAATAGAGCTAGAACAATACAACAATAGAACAATAGGATAAGAACAATAGAACAATAAGGCCTGGGGAATCCCTGGGGAATCCCCATCAATGGAAGAGGAACAATAGAACAATAGCCTAGGTTGATCTGGAACCGCTCCAGATTGAGTCTAGGGTTTGGGTCTGGACTATTGATAAATAAGGCAGGATGTCACGTGACCCGGGTTAGGGTTAGGTCCGGTAACACTCCTAGCTGGAAAATAAGCGCTCTAGATAGGCGCCTAAGGCTGTAAACTGGTGACATTATTGGAAAAATCCAGTCTCTGTTGGACTATCCATGTCAAAGCGTATATTCCATTCGCCGGCTTTGCGAGAAGACCTCAAGATGAATTGCAAACGTGTGGAGATACCTTTCAAGCTTCTGATCCGTGCTATCGACACGCGGTGGAATTCTCTCGCTGGCGCTATTGAGAGAGCTCTCGAGCTGCGATTTGCATTGGAGAAATTATTTGGCATGGCTAAATGGGACAAGGACGGGAAGCAGGGGCTACAGCATCAGCGACTGTCTGTAAACGAGTGGGCTCTATTGAGTGAGCTTAGCGTGCTGCTGGGCGTAAGTACCATTTTCAGATTATGATGCTACGACTAAGTCAGCCACCCGCAGGATTTTCTCAACGCAACGAACCGCATATCGCAAACCAATACACCTCTCTTGCATGAAGTAATCCCAGTCATAGACATACTTACACTTGCACTCGAAGACATGGCAGAGAACGTGTCTGCATCAGGTGTTGTCCGCTTGGCAGCTGCTCGAGGCCTTCAGGTGCTGAACAAGTACTACTCCAAAACTGATGACTCTGTAATGTATCGCCTGGCCATGAGTGAGTACCTCGGAGAGTCAGATGTTTCTTATTAGCTGTTTCTAATTGTGTTTTCCTTGCAGTGCTCCACCCTCGGTACAAGACAAAGTATTTCCGAGATATGAATTGGCCTGCTGAATGGATTCGCACGGCAGAGGACCTTCTGCGGGAGCAGTGGCAGAGCAACTATAGGCCCTCTGACCCAGCATTGGATAGCCGTGACGCCTTGCAACCAACGCTGGCAGTTTGGGCTGCTCCAGTACGTTTTCAATATTCGAGAGGACTTGGAATTGACTTGTTGGATCTTTCTGTAGCCCGGACGTTGACGACCAAACGATCGCTTTGCAAAACTTGATCAATACGGGCGAAATAGCAATGCTATCGATGTTCTCAATGACTATCTTCAGTTGTCGTGCCTCATTGATGTTGACAATCCTTTGCAGCATTGGAATGGCATTCTAGTGTCCAGCAACAATACGCACAAGCGGGCACTTGCGCAAATGGCCATTGACTTCTTGTCTGCACCGGCTTCGTCAACTGATGTTGAGCGTGCTTTCTCGCGCGATGGCCTCACTGTCTCGAAACGGCATCATTCTCTGAACGATGAGTCTACTTGTGCTGCAACTGTTCTGAGTTCATGGGCTTCTATTCTGGGTGTCATACCTGAGGAGGAGATACTACAGGTCTTTCAAGATAAAAATAAACGGCCAAAGAAGGGCAAAGAGAAGGCTATCACTGTAGATACTGATGTACATGTTGTCAAAGATTAAATTCATTCTTTCTTTTGCTTACCTGCGGGTCAACCCGCAGGTATCATACTTCTCAGATGGCTGACCCGCACCTGTGGCCAACCTGCACCACAGGTATGTGCTACCCATGAGTCAATATACCCGTGGGTTGTTGTGAGGGTTAACCCATGAGTACCTATAGGTAACCTGCACCTGTGCTATGCTTTAGAATGCGTCACTTGGCTTGCCAGTGGGTAAGGGGGTATCACGGAATGTGGCAGTGATGCAAGCAAAGTGTTGGATAAAATGAATAAGAGCATCACCATTCACCATGACCGAAGGAAGCATCGTTAAAGGAAGAAAATGGACTGTGGAAAGACTGACACGGAGACAAGGCTTGACATGACAAACAGGGATACAAAGTGGATGACGACGAAGTGGTGGTGGTAGGCGTGAAGCACAATACTCTCACCAGCTATAAACCTTATGCAGATGTCTAGCCCAGTAAAGACCAAGTTAATATTGATACTACCCGCTATGTAGTACAAGAGGGGTTTGCTTACCTAGCCCAGTAAAGACCAAGAGGTCGAGATGGGGGCTAGGAGCATACATGCAGCTGCTTATATAGACTTCAGGGACCTGCGCACAGACCATGTTAAGGGCAGGCTTTGCAAGAAGCCGTGTGAGCAAAGAACAAAAGAACTACCTAAAGGGGAACAATAGCTATTGTCTAGACCTTGCCAAAAACTCTACTCGTGAGAGAATCTATCTAAAAGGAGACCAACTATTGTATTCCATTCCCACACCTGTGAGAACATCCTTCCATAAAGAGAACAATAGGGAAAGAACAAAAGGAGTCCATGTGAACGCTTATCTATGACATCAAACCCTAGCTATGGGCAGAGCCATGTGGTGGTAGCCATGTGGTCTTACTTAAGCTGAGTCACATGCCAGTGTGACGTAGTAGCAAGTAACGTGACCGTGTGGAGCATCTAAGCCACGTGATACGGGCGCTTAATAGACGTGCAAAGGAGTTTGTGCAGAGAAGGTTGCAACTGGGTTGCAGCCCGGAGTTTTACAGATAAAAACAAGTGGTAAATTGCAAAAAATAAGGGCTAGTCAGGCCATCCACGACAAAGACATAACGGAATGATCAATCAATCAGATGGTATAGGAAGGGTGTAGTTTTTTGGCCAACAATTGATAGTTTGTCGAGGGAAGCCCAGAACAAGTTTATATGATGTTGCTCGTGATCCCGATTGATCTGGTTCAACTGATCACGGTTTTCCACAAACAACATTATGGTGTCACGAGAAAACTCGCTTGTGACTCAGGTGTATTGGAAGGCTAAAACGGGGAGAGAGAAAACAATGGCAAAGGCGAAATATATTGGAAGGCTAAAACGGGGAGAGAGAAAACAATGGCAAAGGCAAAATATATTGGCAGCTGGGCTGGAATGCCCTGCCAGCCAAGGAAGAATGCAGGGACGAGGAAGGTGTTAGGGTTTGGTACATGTGCACAAGCACTATTTGATGCGCAAGCATCCCATGGCCAGATCAGTAGATCTGGCCTTTTACTCGTATTGATTAGATAGTGGGCCAGCGCCCATTGTGGGAAAATAACATACCGTATATAGTAGTACTACACAGTAGCAGATCTCAGTATTTAGGACTGAGATCTGATAGATTTAGAGATCATCTTTTTATCTTGTACACACGTAGGTTCCAAATACATATTGGTCATACTTACCTTGTGTGCATTCAGAAAGGACATCCTTACACTTTTTTAAGTGCCCGAATTCTACCTACTTACATCCTACTCCAATCCCACTCTACTCTACAACACCCTACAACGCCAAAAAATTATCTACGTGCCCAACAAAACCCAGATCCCGACACCCCAGACACATCCAGAAGATCCCGGATGTCAGACGCTAAGAAAAATCCAAAATCGCGCGAAACCTCCAATTTGCGGCAAACGGCTCACGGCCAATCCATATCAGCTGTCAGTCACATGACCAGCGAGGCCGACGCCAAAAACGTGGCCATCATGCTCAAGAGCGAGCACGAGGCCGAAGAAGATCCATCGCAGGCCTGAAAGGGCAACCCTGACGAACCCAAGTCAGTGGGTCGGACATTCACCAAAGTCCAAGATGGGCGGCGAGGCGAAAAGGTGCCCACCCAATCTTCTTCGACCAAGACCACCACTCCAAAGGTGGCTGCACACGAGGGGAAACCCTCAGCAGTCACCGGAGTCCTCACGGATGCAATGGAGGCACAGCAACAGCTGAAAGCCCCACGCGCGCAAGCGCAAGAACCTCCCAGTGGGGACGAGGCAACTCACCCCCCACTGAAGAGCCCTTTCAGTAGCACCGTAGACAGACATAGGGACGTTGTAACACCGAAAGGTGACCCATTAAAATCAGCAAAAAGCCAAATTGAACCAGTTCAAGAAGAACAAAGGGCTGAAGGCCCGTTAGACCCAGAACTCGCTAATGCAATGCTGCAAACTTACGAAGGTCTGAAGAAGAGCAGGACTGCATACAGAGAGTTAAGGCACAAACAAAGAGAACAGGAGGAAAGGTTCCAGTGGGTTGAGGACTGGAACCACAACCTAATACGCGGTCTCCACGACATCTTTGAAGTGTTCAACATGAACGCGCTCGACGACGAGGGAAGCCGCCGCAAGGCGGCCAAAGAACATGTTGGGCAACCAACACCAGTAGAGGTACACTTGAAGGGCCCTACTACAAAGCCAGATGAAAACCCAGAGACAATGGGTGCCAAAGTAATCGCCACGAGCGACGAAAAGGCATGGTACACCAATCCAGACGAACATGCTCATCGAACAATGACTGAGGAGAGGGCAATACCTGCTTGCGCAGGGAAGGACCAAGCCACTCAACTTAGAGAGGCTGGCCTAGCAGCGAGCGGGAACACAACCGCGGCAGGCAGCCCAACACCAAGAGAAAGGTCACCCCACACCAATCCTAATCATTTTCACACTTGCTCGATGAGGAGTCATTGGCAAACCGGTGTGTCCGAGTTCCCAAGAGGTGGAGACAACGGTAGCAAAAGCTCCGACTCGTACTCGCACGCAGGGATCCCAAGGGGTCCTCCCCCCAACCCCACGTCAAAAAGGGGAAGGGCAAGGAACCTCCCTCCCAGCATACCAACTAGAGGGGTCAACCCTCGATACTTCGTTTCCGCTCCAGCAGCGCGAAACATGGCACAGCCGGTAACGGCGCACTCTGTATCTGCCTACAGAGCAGTACCTACCGCAACAGCAAAGCTGAACAACAACAGCACAGAGTATATCCTCTGACAGCTCAAACAGATCATGGAGGTCGAGCCGGAGGACCTGCCTCAGTTAAGCAAGCAGTTTAAGGTGACAGCCCCAGCTGCGTATGGCGAGGAAGACGACGTTGAGATCTTCCATCAATGGCTGAAGAACCTGGTGAGGTACTTCTGGATTACCAGGCTTGTGGGCCTATCCAACGACTACGCGAGAATCATGATACTAGGGGAATTCCTCAAGGGAAATGCTCTCACCTGGTACAACTCCAAAATAATGGACCCATTCAGTAATCGTGACAACTGGACGTTCACGGAAGTAATTATAGAATTCCATACACGCTTCGCACACCAAGCAACTATACAACTTGCGACTGAAAGGTACAAGTGAGTACAGTACCGAGCCGGGAACGGCGTGTCCGGACAGTACTCAGACATGCTCAAGTACGCCAAACAAATGGTGGAACACCCTAGCGATTACAAGTCCAACGCAAGTTCCTTAGGGAACTGCCGGAAGCCATATCCACAGCGATAATACGCAATAGTAAGATGACCGCCAAAGTCACGGTCATTGAGAAACTCCTAACGGAGGCCCTATCCATTGAAAACGCAGATAAGACTGCCCGTCTATTCCAGAGGCAGAGGAGTGCTCGCACTCAACAGAGACCAAGTGAGCACACTTCGAGGCTGAGCGGGGGAAGCCCCAATGACCACCGAACTAAGGAAAAATGGCAGCCCGCCTCATTCGGTCAGAGACATTCACTCAGACTCCGCAAGGACCTCAACCGCGTCGTACCGACCACGCAAATCGATTGGGTAACCGAATCACTCGACGCCCCATCCAGGGCATGGGAGTCGGACAGTCTGCTAGCACGGGATCGACCCGAAGCACA
>JABYQR010000610.1:0-16484 GCA_022592445.1 Cytidiella melzeri | reverse complement strand
TGTTATCTCTCGTAGGACGTTTTGAAAGTCCTCCTCGGATCTGATGCGTGCGTCTGGTAGGTCTCTTTCCCCCAGCTCCTTGATGAGCCTGCCCCTGAACTCGTCCCAGTCCGTCTCTCTCCAGTTCCATCGAGGCTTTGGTTCTACTCGTTCGGCTTTAATACATAGCTCCGTGCCGATGGGGTAGTGATCTGTGAGAGGAGGCTTGAAGTGTGGAAAATTCTGCGCGCGTATGATGTACTCAGCTAGTTCCGGCGTCGCAAAAACGTTATCTGGTCGTGTATGATTCCCCGTGCCTCTCGCTACCAGGGTCGGAATTTGGCCTGGGAGTACCTGTTCCATCTCGTACCTGGCTAGCGTTTCCAGTAGCGGAACTGCTGCGTCGAGGTATGCCTGCGTGGTGAGATGGGTGTTCCCGCTGAGCTCCCACATGGTGTGGTGTCGATTGAAGTCTCCAGCCCATAAGACGTGGGCGGTCTGGCTGCCTCTCCCACTCCTTCTCTGTCTCTCGTCCTGGCTCGCGATTTGCCTCAACTTCCTCTCAATCAGGTGTATGGTGTCGTCGTGTTTCTGGTTGTTGTAAATGTTAATGATAAGGATGTGGCCTATGTGTGTGCGTAGTCGTATGATCACTGCGTCCGGCGTGTCAAGTGGGAGCTGCTCCCATGCGTCTGTGCTGAGGCGGGTGCTGACAAGTGTTAGTGCTTGCGTGGTTTTACCTTTGTCCTTCCAGTCATGGTGCTTTTGGGGTAGACGACGCGCCAGGAGTGTGAAGCGGATGTGAGCGTATAACCTGGCTGCATGTATGGTTCTTGCGTTAGCATGATATCACAGTCGTCGATCGATATGGTATGGAGAAATGCCTGCTGCGCTGTGTTCGATTTGGCTAGGTTGATCTGCCAGATGCGGAGCGTGTCCACGTCGAGTCGTCGTTGGGCCGCACCGTTCATAATGAGGGCACGGGGATGTTGTTACTTCCAGTGGTGGGGGTGCGGGATGTTGTGAGGGTGGGGCGTGCTGCGGGTACAGAGTGCGGCGTTGCGATTGCGCCGCGCGCGAGTCCTGGAATGGGAGCGTAGTCTGTGTGTAACGGGCTGGGTGATGTGTACTCAACTGTTGCTGTCTCATTTGCATGGTGCCGCCTCTCCTGCTCTGTACCTCCGTCCACTCGTCATCTAGACCGATGTCTCCCCTTCTCGGCCCTTCTCTGTCTCCCTCTCTATCTCGCGTGTACTCGAGTGGTTCGTCTGACCAACGGAACGGGATTCGCTCTTCTCTTCTCTGATGTGTGTCTATTGGTCTGGGGATGGTCGTTTGGGTTGTGTCTGCCTTAGGCGTGTCGTCAACTGTTTCCCAGGAAGACGGGTCAGAGGTGGTGGGAAAGAACTTGTACTTAGCTTCCGGTATCCTGATATACAGTTCTTTTCTCTTTGCCATGAAGGTTGGACAGGTGCGGTCCCAAGCTGCGTGTCCGCTTTGTTTGCAGTTTACGCAATAGAAGCCGGCTGGATCAGCGACGGTGCATGCTCGAGTGGGGTGCGTTATACTCCCGCAATTTCCACAAGTGTCGTGAATGGCCTTGCAATCTGCGGCCAGATGCCTCGTACCGATCGTTTGGCACTTTAGGCATCGTCTGGGCTCGGGTAAGTTCTTCCTCCTCGCCCTCAGGGACTTACCACAAACTGTGATGCCGTTCCTGATGAGGCGGTTTGCCGTCTCTGGTGACGATATCTGAAGCGAGAGGAGAGCCGTCCTCTGAGACGGTGCTCGTTTCTCTGGGAGCTTGATCCACCTTGCCTCCGCTATCGCTCCCTCCTCCAGCTCGTTGTGCTCCTCTAGGCTCTTGATTGCGGTGCGGTCCTGCGTGGCGAAGTTTATCGGTGCGAAGTCGACTAGTATCTGGTACGTCCTGTTCTTTATCGCTACGTCTCCTCCACCTCCAAAGTGTCATAAGAACTCAGTCCTGACTTCTTGGGTGCTGGCCCATTTCGCGCTCTCCGCCGAGTTCATCTCATACATAAGCCCACCCTTAGCGAGGCGGCGCAGTCCTCTGAACTTTACGTGTTCCGGGGCCTTCATCAGCTGCAGTGCGAGGTTCGCTTTCTTCAGTAGGATCTCTTCTGTCAGGAGTTCATCAGCGTCGTTTGTTTTATAACCGTCTATAATTATTTGCTTAGCTCTGGCTTCTGCTCTCGCTATGGTGCTAGCATGTGTGGGAGGCAGCGTGGCGTTATTCGCTAGGGCTGCCACTTGTGCGTACGAGATCGGGGTCGCGCGGGAGGAGAGCTGCGTGGTCTGTTCTTGGAGCGATCTGGAGGCCTGAGCAATGTCGGAGATGTTTGTGGCCAGTTCGCTTTGCTTATCTGCTAGGGATGACGTGGTGGTCGTTACTTTCTCTAAGGTGCTGTTCAGCTTGTTCGTGCTGTTGTCGATCCTAAGTATGGTCCTCTCCAAATTCTCCTGTACCGTCTTCGCGATGAAATGCGCCTGGTAGTTTAATTCGATGGCTTTGGCATATTCCGCGAGCGCCGTTATGCACTTCTTGGCCGTTGCTGACTTAGTGTTGCGAGCGATATGTAGTAGAGCGGTGGTCAGTCCTTCTGTCGTTGGTGGGCCGTCCGGTATTAGGGTCTGGTTCGTAAGGAATATGTGGGCTTCTTCGAAAGAGAGAGGTGCGGGGCAGGAGTCGTCTGGCTCGGGCGTTGCCGCTCCCGACCGTCTGGGCTGTGTCCCTCGAGTCGTTACCCCCGTCTTGCTCATGATGTCCCCCGTCTGTCTCACACTTATTCTAATGACTATGTAAGGTATGGAAAGTGTTCTCTAGAGTGTATACTGGGCCTCTGGAACGTCCGTGGCTTCGCCAAGAGGGATTCCCAACCGTGGGAATTTTGTTGCCAGTGAAGGTCAGAAGCAAGAAGGGTCCCCGTACCTGTCCTCACGAGCTCTGGGTTGTATGCCACAGTCTCCCCTGTTGTACGGATGGTAAGCTCTTCCTCTGTCCTCAGCATCCGCTTTCCTTCTAGTGATCGCCCTGTCTACGTTGTAGAACCTACATTTGTAGCTCTGGCTTCCCACTCCAAATGTCAACCAGGATCTACCAAAGAAGGACTGCCAAACTTCGCGGTCAAAACACAAGATGGTTTTGGATGAAACCTCCATCTTCTTATGTTCGCCCAGGGAGTCGAAATGGGCCGTGAAGAGATCCCGAACCTTCGCGGAGCAAGCTTTGTCAAGGACATTGGCAAAGTTCTTCCAAGCCTGCCACCAGTTGTCCTTGGACATGTTGTCCTCGCTGGGGTATTTAGAAACGTCAATGATGTAACTGCTCACCCCTTCTGCATTATGGACCTTCGTGAACTTAGGGCCTTCACTCCTTATCTGGCGCATGACCCTGTTGTGCACATGGACAGAGGAAGATTATGTTTGTGCCTGATTAATGCAATGAAGGACTCCGGGGCTTTGCCACTCTGCTGAAGAGGTCCACATTGTTGGCGACATTGCATACCGGTAACAGGGCGCGTGTAATTGAGGCTGAAGCTAACAGAGGGGCCCCGTGCGATTGAGAGCCAACAGGAACCCCCAATGGGCTTGTTTCGGAGGGAATGGGCCTGACTATATGCACCTGATTTGGTGCGTCTAACTTTGTTTTTATCAAAGCGACAGCCCTTTGTATGGATCCCGGACTCATCTCCCCCAGTAAATCCAGGAACAACCCCTCGGATGAGATCCAAGGAGGGGTCCCCAGACTTCCTGCAGGCAGCGAATGCGGCGCAGCGCTTGGATCCCTCGAGGGAGGGTGGGAGGAATTGTGGCCACCAAGGTCCTCGTCTTTCGACACATCCTCATCTCCCCTTGAACACCTCATTGCTCTGTCTTTGTTGCGCGCCATCCTCACCTCTAGTTCCGCGGCAGAGATCCCATTTCTGAAACCATCCACATTATTTCCACCAATCCCTACTGGCATAATTTCAACCATGATAAGTGAAGAATAGCCTTGAAGTGGAAGTGGTTGCAAGAATTTTCCGAAGGGGCGAGTAGGAGTGGGTGGAAGCATGATGGTGGAGAACGCAAACTTGAGAGAGATAATTCAAGGGTGTTTTGCCTCATCACACATCTAGCCACTTGCTTAGTAAGCACTTGCTTACCTTGGCCGCTTGTTCCTCGCTTTGAGCCAAGCAGCACTCAAGATTTGGCAATGACTCACTCCTTGAGTAGCATCGCGGCCTGCGCATTGGATGCCAACTTGGCCTTGAGCTGGACATTTGCCTTCTGAAGCTCGTTTTCAACATACTTCCAGTAACTATCATCCTTCTTTGAAGGCCCAGCAGCGCTGCTTGCACCTTCAGCAGTGGTGTTGGCTTGAAGTACACAATGCTTGAGATAGCACTGGCGCTGCAGATTGAGGTTAGCAGGGCAAACTTCCCTCATGAGCGAGAGGACTTACAAGAAATGCAAAGCAAACATAGTCTGTGCTTATATATTCAGGCACAATCTTGCTGACCAGAGCCATGATATCTTGTGCCCCGTTGCGCGGCTTGTTTGTGTCCGTGCTTGAGACGAGGGAAGCGGTGATCTGTAGTATAAGGTTAGTGACCACCAACCACGTTGATAGAACGGTGCAACTCACCATGGCCTTGATATCTGATTGGTGGCGGGTCATGGCATTGCTTACAATGGACTGGATCATCCTCCACTTCTCCATGGGCTTGAACCATTCAGGGGACTCCTCGATGAAGGTCCGCAAATGTTTGGAAGTTAGTGTGGACGAGATGCATGTTGTAGAGTGTACTTACCATGACCATGTCAACTACATTCTTGAGGTAGGCAGGGATGGACGGACATGTCAAGCACACCAGAACCTGGTCGGCAACATGTGCCTTGTAGAACTTGGACAAAAAATCTTGTCACTCTTTGACAAGAGCTGGGCCTTGAGGAGGACACAATTTTCAATACTGCATTGGTCGGAATTAAGCCGTAGCCGCAATGTCAGCATGAGGTGTGACAGAAGCTTGTTACTTACCTGGCTGAAGTGGTCAGCTGCGGTCTTGTCGAGATGGTGCTCCAATCATCTGCTGCGTGCAAATGCAAGCAATTGCTTCTTCCTCTCAGGTCCCAACTTGGGGGAACTGTCACAGCAACAACAATGAATGGAGCCAACAGGTCGAACACCAGTGCTGATGGAGGCAATGGATTCAGTGCTGTCTGATTGGGAAATTTGCAGGATGTTATTGAGGCCAGTGTTGTCCTCG
Organism: Cytidiella melzeri; assembly: GCA_022592445.1. Classification (NCBI taxonomy): domain Eukaryota; kingdom Fungi; phylum Basidiomycota; class Agaricomycetes; order Polyporales; family Irpicaceae; genus Cytidiella; species Cytidiella melzeri. The sequence continues at coordinate 11,235 of JABYQR010000610.1, read as the reverse complement.
CTGGTGCTGGGGGGTAGAAAGAAGGGGATGGAGGAAAGGAAAGGTTTGAGGCCAGGGCTTCGTGCAACGAGGGCATGTTGCCACAATAAAGGTTGTCAAAGAGACTCATGAGAGGCAAGGGCGGTGAACAACCAGTGTGACCGGAGAAAGGTCAGAAGCGCCCTGCATCAATATAAATGCACCGTGTTTATCTTTGTTTGGTCAACAATTAGGTCACACAAATTGACCACAACGAGTGAGCATGGAGCATTATTAACAAAGCAAGGCACTAGTTTACATGTGTGAAGGGTCATTTTTGGCCCAAATGGTGTTGCACAGGTCCAGCGTGAGAAGATTGAAAAGGCACGGCTGAGGGGTGTGGTGGATTGCAATCTGCAACAGGCATGTCGATTGTGTGGGATGGGTGCGGCGGCAGAATTGATGTTTGCATGTTCATGGCATGTGTCAGGTGTGGAGAGAATGGTGAAAGGAATGGTGGTGGTGCAAATGGAGGTGGGTGTGGGAGAATGGTGGAGGAACTGCGGCGGCGCAAATGAAGGTGGAAAGGGTGGCCCAGACTCAGGGATGTGAGGACCTGGCTGTGCTGCTGGCCAAGAAAATGAACGCTGCCATTGTGAATCAGCACATGCAGCACCAGTGTTGCTCTCGCAATTTTGAGATTGAGAGCTGGAAGCAATTGAATTGGCTTGGCAACCTCTGCCTGCTTCCTTCTGCCCACAGAAAATGAACACATGCACAATAATTGCAGGATCTGAAACTCACATCCATTTCTGTTACCTTGCACTTTGCACCTTGCTTGATGAGCTCTATTGGTGTCACAAATGGTTGTGCAGTCACAGCTCTGCTGTCTGCATGTGATGAACATGATCATCAGTGTGTGTGCAGATATACCCTTCATGCGCAGGGGCTTACCTGGTAAAGGCTGTGTCATGATGTTGGACACATTGAACATTGCTGGAGTGAGATCTCTCCCAGTGATCAGTGTTGTCATCCTTATGGTGCTGGAAGGTGGAAGTGCAGCATTTGATGCAGCTTTTCGAGCTCCCATGTGCACTTCTAAAATTGCTGTGTCAGGAACCACTGGCTCAGCCTGTCGCACTGCGGGCAAAGGCCAATTCCACATGATGTGAAATTATTGTGAGAGTTAGTTGATATGTTTAAAATCCCATGAATATCTGGTTATGTTTGGGAGGTACAATCAAAGACATTTTTGTGATTTTTCTACAAATTTTGAAGCCTATCTACTGGCAGCCTTTCCGGGCTCCGAAAATCTGTGTGAATATTGATTTTTTGGGCACATTTCCAATCACCTAAAATTGTAAAAACAAATAGATTTCCCACGTGTGTCGGGTGATAGCAAACATAACGTGGCAAACAACTTTCAAGAACTTTTTGGTAGCACGTGCATGCAACGAGGTAGGCCGCCGGAAATCCTACCCACCCTTTCCTTTTCTGATTTTTTCATGCCCTTTTCCCACGCTCCGCCAAATCCGTGGAAGGATCTTTTCCACTTAGTTTTCTGACCCTTGAAAGGTAAATTTCCTTTCATTTTTCTTTCTGATTTAACTACCACTCAAAAAACAGAAATTCCTGCCCCGGAAAAGGCACAGAATTTGTATAGCATTATTTTGTATTCTCAAACATTAAGAAACAATTCCGAGCCCAAAATTGCCTATTGATTATCTGCTGATAGTTGACATTTAAGTGGGTAATCATGCAAATTTAAGGCGTGTGAAATTGGTGTTTGCCCCTAGTGTGTAGCAATGATGGAAGAGCTTTAGCAATCTGCTCGTAGTTATGAATTGAGTAGATAGTGAGTAAGAAATGAGGTGTCTCTGCATGCTAAGCAATTTGTTTGGTACAATGCTTGGTGAAGGTGTGTTCTTGCTGAGTAGGATGCAATGTCACTCCTATGCATTGGGAGTCCGAGTCTGTGCAATTGTGCTGGCTATTGACTTCACATATGATGTCCTGCAATCATCCCTGACTGAGCACATACAGCTGTACAATTGAGCTCAACATACCTGAGCGTGAGAAGGGCAGTGTCTTGTGTCAAGGTCAGTCGAGGGACTCAAAGCCTCTCATGTTGTGTGTCCTCTATCTTGAACAGCTGAACAAAAATGTGAGAAACTTGGGGGGCGTTTTCCAGTGGCACCAGCATCTCAATAACACGTGCAAACATGTACTAAGAGCAGGAGAAGATTCAATGATAGTGAAACATTTATCAAAACTAAGATAGCTCACCTGATTATCACCATACTTAACAAGAATATCTTTCCCAGTGACAGCTTTATTGCAGTTGATGAGAGCCATAGACTCAACCTTGAAATAGTATTGTGTGTCCAGTCCATGGGCAGCAAGTTGAGCTGAGGGTGAGCTGCTAGTAACTGTTGAGGAGTATGTTTGTGCCCATGTAACAGACATTGAATGTCTCTGCTGTGACCTGGGTAGGTGTGCAGATCCTAGCATAATTATCAGTATAGTCACAGGGATATTGTAGCATCTTCAAAATCATACCAGAAATAACAGGCTTGGTTTTTTTATAACCAAGGTGTGCTTTCTCTTCTGGATGATCCCTCATGTAGTCTCGAACTCCTTGACCTGCAGATCTCCAAGTCTACTTCTCGGCATCATACCAGAATCCACCAAGGACCACATGCTTGACAGTGTCCTGTGCAGCAAAGGTCTTAGATGAGTTGTAACTGGGTACGTGGTGATTGCTGTGGATGCATGAAAGCCAGAATACATGGTTGAAGCTCTCATAGTGTTCTGTTGAAAAGAGAATGGCAGGGCCAAAATGGTGGATGTATGCTAGAAGATGGACTAGGAAGTGGAATCTTGGCTTGGTGATGAGAATGCTTGGTGCACATTTTGCAGTGATATTGAGAAGGTCTTGAATGGTCCTGGATAGATGGGCCTACAGCAGCAATGAGATAGTGCAACACCATAAAATACAATAAAACTTGCCAAGTGGCCCAGCAGAGAAGGTCCTTCCTGGACCTGTACACCGCCAACTGAGCGCCACGTAGCGGTAGTCTGGAATGACCACAGAATGGCCGACTGAACCCGCATCTGCCGCGCGTGCGCATTGCACATGTGAGCCATGTGGCGGAGGTAGGTGGCCCCGCAGCTGCAAGCTTGGTGGCCGGTACCGCATATCCACACTGATAATGTTGGGAAGTGCACATGTAGCTGGCGCTGGCCCTCATCTCATCCGGGCAAAGTCTTGTCTTCGACGTCCAAGTCCGTCGTCCACTGCAATAGCAGCTTAGCTGCCGACATCTCAGTGTGCTTAGTATACGTTCTCGCAGTCATTTCCGCTCCCCTATTTGCTTAACAAAACAATTACGGCGGATCTATGTCATACTCAGACTCTATTAATTACACTGGGACACGTTCATACTCGCTACGTGCTTTCGCTTCGACGTCTGCAATTATCCCCAATGACACAATGATGTCCTTCATCATGCCCAGCAAAGCAAGCTGCCGCTCTGAGTCTTCTCCGAGGCTTGCGCGTGTGAAGACCGGTACGAGGCTCAGCAGCTCTTGCAGCAGAATTGTCTGCTCTCCTTGAGCCACAGTCAGCCCATAGAATGCAGACGTGTTCAGTTGTTCGCTTGCAAGGCGCCAAGAATCGCAAAGAAAACCCGAGGCAAGTTTTTGCTCGGCATCCTTTATTGGCAGAGGTGGGCCGTGCGATGTATGACCACGGAAGCGATGTAGCAATGGCTGCATAAAGTACGGTATTCCATCCGCAAACGCAGGGCCTTGTAGGATTTTCCGCAGCGGTGTCTTCTTGATAAGCACGAGGTGTGTCTGAGGCTCAACCGCCTCACCTTGATGAGCACAGTGTCACAGTACACTTGTTGGACAGTCAGCTGAACTCGTACCTTGATGCTCGTGCTCTGACAACTGCTCAGGCTTTTCCTCATCAGCCTCCATCCTCATGCCAGTGTTGGCACTGTTGGGCGTGCTCTGTTGCTGAATCATGGATCTGAATGAGAGCAGGGAATGACGAGGACGAGAGCATCTTGAGAGACAGAGTCGCATGCCTTTTTATAAGTGTGTGAAGATGAGATGGCCAGTGATGGTGGTCAATGGCCAAGGACAATTGGTCCACGCGCGCCACTACTGTTCATAGGCGCTCAACAACGGGAATGACTAAAGAACAAACCAAGCTTGACTTGGTTGTCCACACTGCGATTTGCACAGAACAGCTCACGCACAAATATACTGAGCTCAATGAATCTGACGTCATTTGAGAATCAACTACATTGGTATGTGTGGACTGCTCAATCAAACCCGACCTCCAATTCATCCTGGTCACCTTCAGGGACACTGTCAAGCTGCCTCTTCCGCTTGCGACTGACATTAGCCTCCTCTCCAACATGGGCCTCCTTTTGAATACTGTGCCCAGCTGCTTTCTTTGCCTCTCTGTTCTCCTTTTGCGTTGCTCTCTTTTCTCCTTGTGAGGTGCGCAAACGCGCTGAAATCTCCGCGTGCTTTGATGTACAATCTGCATAAAGAGGCTGAGGAGCAGAAAGTGTGCGAGGAACTGCAAGCCTGATAAGATGCGCGTTGTGAAACGCGTGCATGTTCACGATGAAACAATCTGCTGTCGTATCATGGTGATGTTCCACAAACATCTCAGTTTTTCCTGATTCTGTTTGCTCTTGCACTTGAGGCTTGCTTCCAGATGCGGTGCAACCAGCGTACAAGCAATCGTGCTGTACATTAAAATCAAACTTGATGCTCTAAGGTATGAGTATGAGCAACATTTAGCTGAGCTATCAATTTATGTTGCGCACCGTTGTGGGCAGAAGCATTGATGATGGTTCCCCATGGCAACATGTCAAGAATGGCATCCCAAATGTTGGATGTCGACTGGCTGCCACTTGGAAGAGCTCTAAAATGACAATGCTCTGTGATGATACAGTATTTGAGATCCAGATTTCGTTCACTCGACCAACAAGGAGTTCGGTCTACATCACAGATGATGTTCAATTATTAGTAGGCAATGATTCAGCTATAATTTCTTACTTACATTGAGCGGGAACTCGGCAAAGACCCACGGGCCAACAGTACAGTCGTCTTTGGACTGTGTTACAAAAGATATACCCTCAATCCATTCTGATGTCGCTACAAATGAGCAATAGTTCAGAGTGTGTGGTGCCTTTGTTTTGGAAAGCTGCACTATAGGACGTGTCTTCATGCCTTGCTTGAGCGGTTTTGCTTTACTGGCTCCTATATAGGTTCAGACAACAGTGAGATGTCAATCTGAGAAATACTGTGTTCTTACCAACACTTTTGACAGTTGTAGGACTCCACCCAACTAGTCGCTGCAGAAGTGGGTGTTTGACAAGCATATCTTGTACACCATAACCAGCGGATATCCATTCGTTCTGCGATGTTGCCCATGAACCACCCGTAAGACGGTGCTTCAGTGCTTCCTGATCTGCAAGTTGGATTGCAATATCTCTGCTTGGTGCCAAGTGATTAGACAGGATAGAACAAAAACGGAAGACGGCATTGTAGCATTCAAAGCCTTCGGTACAGACGCCAACCAAAGGCCCAAAGCGAAGGATATCTTCTCGTGCATGCAGCTGCAGATGGAGCTTTAACTTTTGGATGATCTTCAACGGGTCAATCTCCGCAAATAGGTCCAGAACATTGCCTACCGCAACGTCTACGTCGTCCTACAATCATTGGTATATAAGATCCTTCATTTCAAGCCACTGAGCATTCAACGTACGAGGTATAGTTGCATATTGTGGATCTCCCGAAACCACATCAATGCCGATAGCTCACCAATAGCCTTCCAGAGCTGGAACTCCAAGGGTCCAATCAAATCGTGGACATGGAATACAGATGTCTGCGCTACAGTCTTGAGCTGACGTCCAATCAAAGAGTTAGCGTACTGCATAATATAGCTCGCGCGAATGGCTGGAAGCGACAGTCCACTCGTCATTGTACTTTGAAGCCGAAGAGCGTACAGTGGTTTCTGTGTGGGATCCCATGACTTGTGCGTGAGATGCCAACCGTACTTGACAAGGCCGAGAAGAATCGTATGAAGAATTTCAATTGGGGTATCTTTGGTCGGATCAAACCCTATGTCATGGTTGAGGTGGAGTTCATCACAAAATCAAGTTGGCACGCACCCTTCAGTGTCAAAAAGCTACTGTAAATTTCATCTTGGTGGTCATGAACCCATTGCTGGAGTTCAGATCGAAAGTCTTCAGTAGAGCGCTTACGATTTGCTTCCTTCATCACTTTCGCACAAGCGAGAAGGTCTTCAATCCAAAATTGTGTATATACGTCCTTGATTTCAGTTGCTGTTTATATATCGCTGATACGTTGCTTGACACCTGTGCAAGCTTGATCGACTTGCGTCTCGAGAGACTTCAGAATCTTCTCTTTTGATTGTAACGTTCCAGACTGACAGTTGATGTGAGCCAAATGCAGCAACTATTAATTAGAAGAGATTTGAATGACAGGCTGCTGACTCACGTGAAAGAGGCTCTCGTAGCCTTCCGTACTTTCTTTTTCAAGTGTTGTACCACCAACATTGCATTTACGACAGAAGAGGTTGCTGCCACCACCAATGTGAGATGACAGTTCACTTTGCATGGAGTTATCGGACGGCGCGGCACTGACAAAGATTCGAAACCGCGCCATCTTACCAGTGGCAGCATCTAGAACACGAACTGGCTCCTGATGAGTTGATCTACATAATAATCCAGTAAGCGTGCGCTGTGCTGACGGCTGACAAAATAGAACCTTACTCAATGGTCTGCTTGAAAGCTACAAACTGCTCGGAGATGGTAGCGTGAGGAGATGTCGATATGAAGTGGGTATGATACTGTTGCTGCAGTAATGCCCTTGGTAAGTTCCGGTGAACAATGTACGCATTCCAATGCTTGTTCCAAGACTTCGAGCGATTTCCGGATACATCATCACCGAAGTAGTCAGTGAAGCTAGTATACAGCGGGTCACCACCTGCAACCTCACGAAGATGGTTCAGCATTGCAGAAGGGAAGCCGTTTGCGTGTGAGTGTGCTGTTATAAAGTGAGCATGTGCCAGAACAATTGTATTATGCACTTACCACTCCAAGTCTGAGGTAGTTCATGACCGTGCTCAAGGTCAAAGTAATTGTCGGTCATCTCAGAGGCAGGTACCATGAGTGGTTCTCCCTCATCATGTACAGTCGCCATACCCTGAGCTCCATCAGCATCCGAATATAATGTTGAGAGAACAAGAGTAACTTACCTGATCATCAACAATAACCTTCCATGATTCCGCGTGAACAGCGTTATGATAAACAATCCATCGGAATGGTATGACCAATGAACCATCGTACAACCGTGTCAGCTTGTTGACATAGAAGTGCCTGTCTCCAGTGTTGTACATGGGAGACAGAGTATCAAGGTCCATGTCTTTGCACCACTTCTCTCCATGCCATACCTCACTGACAGGGCCATCAGGAATCTCGGGATAGACGTGTATATGAGGGCGTATGAGGGGATTCGACCAGTCCTGCGATAAACCATGATTAAACAGGTTTTTCGCAAGTAAGAAAGACAAACCTTGGCAATAATCTCACGAGGATCGTTGATATAAAACACGTTCCCTTGAACGGACTGAAACTTTGTTGTGGAAACACCTCCCTGCATGCGCAGCTCCTTCTGTATCTTCTGTAGACGATAGAATGAAGGGACATCTCGTGCCCCAGCCTGCTCCATGATCCAAAGGAAAACCTTCATAAGTGACTCTGAGATGCGAAGTCGCGGAAGGTTCAACAGAAGATCAAGGAGAAACATCTAAAGAAAATAAATGAGCTCACTTGAAGACGTCAGAGGTGGCTACAATGTCACTCACAGTCTTGGACTCATATGGAGCCCACTGTGAATCAGAGACATGAGGTCTCTCATCGTCTAAGCTGTCAAACGGAGAGTTTTTGTCTGTTGGATTCCAAATTGAGACAATATAGACAATGAAGACAACGAAATGTGTACTTACATGATTCAGCAAGAATGTCCGCCAAGTACTGCTCATCTTGTGCAAGTCCTTCCGTACGTACAGTACTTGTGTCGTTATTATCATCAGTCTCGCTACCGAAGCCCAGTTCGTACGCCGTTTGCCTAGCATCTTGCAGGCGGAAGTTGTTGATTTCTTCATCAAGCTCAGTGTGTACGCGCTCTGAAGGATCTTCACCAAGACTGAAGGTGGCGCCATGAAGACTATAATCAGTCCACATCGCTCTCTCTTCACCCGTCATCCCCGGCTCTCCTTGCTCACTGTCCCTCGACTGTCTTTTCTCTCTGTCTTGCTGTTCCAAATGGCTGCCAAGATCCTTAAGGGCCGACAACTGCTGGAGTGATATGAACTCTTGCTGCAGCAGATCTCTCCGTAGCTGAGCTTGACGGGCTTGGGCTTGTTGCTCTTCATGCGCCGTTGAGCATCGCTGATGCTGCACTGCCTTCATGTGTGCTGCGAGGCTGGTACGTTGGATCCAGTGCTTTCTGACATCAGGCTCAAACGGTGCACAATAGGTACACTTGATCTGCTTTCCATCAACGCTGGAGAGAAAGCCTATGAAGTCAATTTTCTCAGTCAACACATCTAGGCTGTCTCGGAGACATCACGCACAGCTGGGTAAAGTGGCTTTGGGGGGCATTGTGCTGGTTGAAGTCGCAAATCAACGGTACGCACTATTTTACTTGCACGCCGATAACAGTGCATGTTGCGAGCTATGGCCATAACCAAGATTCGATCTCATCGTGGGCAAACTGACCACGGCCAAATGTGCAGTGGTTTGTTCGTTATCACAGTGACGATGCAGATATAAAAGGGCAGGCTTGGTCACAGTTCCATTGCAACACCGTTCCTTTCCCCTCTTCACCATCTTCTTTCCTCCTTCCCCTCTGCGCCATTCCTTGTCCACAAACTTTGACAATGACTGATTCACTTTTGGATAGTCTGACTTCGGCGATGCGCGCGCCAGATCCCCCTATTGTAACTCCAAACCTGCTCCCACCCTTGAGCGTACTTGGCAAGTGAACGCAAAACGTTGAAGACGAAGGAGATGAAGATGAAGACGGCAGTCCCAAAGCTACCAGCAGTCCAGCATCCACAGTGGAGATGAACAAGAATGTGGAGCTGTTCGTCAAGTCTCTTGCAGGCAACAAGAAACTTTGTGACGAATATGCTCGGGACTTGCAAGAGTTTCCGGTGGTGAGTCTCTAGCACTGTGTTGCCTCGTAACAGATGCACTGATCATTGACTATATCTGTGCAAGTCTCCGCAATTTGCGCGCGACCTTATGTTATATACGGCAATCTTAGCAATACTTCAAGAGCAAGTGAAGACCTCTCATAGCAAGGCTCTTTTCGAGCCAACAGGGAAGACATTGGTAAGCTTGTAAATGCCACGGGAGAACATGACTGTATGACCGCACTGACACGTTGGCACGATGCAGATGAACATCAAAGGAACCGCTATCCATGTTCTATTATCAGGATCACTCTTGCAATATAAGGGGACTGTTTCTCTCAACGCAGCCATGGTAAACGACGTGATCTTGAGACTCAGTCGCATGAAATATGATTGAAACATTTATTAGAAAATCATTCAAGAACGCCGCTTTGACCTTCCACCTGATATCGAGCAGAATCACGCTGATTGGGCGAACATCAAGAAGCTTGCGGGGGACACGTTAACACAGGTTCGAGGACGAATTAAGAAACAGGTGCGTGGTTGAACGACATGAACTTGAGTTGCATGCTGACAACGTTATCAGATTGTTGCCAGTGTTGAGGCAGCTGACAAGGCCGATAACTGGAGTATTGCGACACTCGCTGAGAAGGTCACTAAAAACTCAAGCATCAAGCTATGTATACCCGTGTTGGGGCGGCTGGCTCTAATGGTATGTTTCAAGCTGATTATCCTCGGAATGTCTTCACCGATACAAACATCAGCGAGCTGTCTACGTAAGCGGACCGCCAGGCGATAGAAAGTACTGGGATAAACTCGACGAGTTCCTGAAGAATTTGCGGTCAAGCGCAGGATCTGATCCTGTTGCAATTCACAAGTGAGTCTCCCGTGATGTTGCACAATGTTCACTCTGACTTATGCCCGTCCTCAGAGCATTTGCAAGTGTCATTGAAACTGATCGCGCGACATACGGTGTGCGGGCCTCCTATGGCCTCGAAGGCCTGCCAGCGACGGATATCAATGCCAACAATACAGAGTATGAATACGACGACAGGGACGATGGTGACGAGCACCATGATGATCCGTAGATTAATCAATTCTGTCTGTGTGTTCTGTATGCAATCAGCTCAATGTCCGTAGTATATTCCAAGCCATGTATTAATGAATTATAATCTCCATCAACCAACATGCATTGTGTGTTGAGAGGTCATTATACAGGTGAATGTACTCAATCGGATATGTGGGGAGCAGCCACATTTACAATTCGTTCATATGTATAATACACGCACAATTACAGTGACAATGCAGCTCGTACTATCGCAGAGTGGTCACGACGCCCTGCCTGCGCGGTGCAGTTTGGACGGCAGCTGGCCACTATGGATGGCCACCGATGGTATGCACATGGCATTGCAAAACACATGAATGGCATTCCGATCATATATGGCTGACACGTGCTCGCCAGTGGCCATTTGCTGGCGCGATTCTGTGGCACAGATAAACGGTTCACCTGGCTTGCACGTGGCGGACGCTGGGCGGTGTAGGCCTTGCCTTGATGTGCACAACTTGAATCACCCTCTGGCCCGACACTCCTAGAGCTGATCAGAGTAGGGGTTGGCATTATGCCAACATGATGAAAGTGTGCCTCCCCACAGGCGATAGTGGAGTCTGGTGTCAGACAGCTCGTTATAAGAGCTAGACAACAGGACTTGAAGCCCATGAGTGCCTAGGCACGAAGACAGGTAACTTGTTCTGGCCGGACTTAGGGTCAGTGTAATACTGATTCGCCAACCATTTGCCGCATGGGTGAAACCATGACGGAGATTCTTACACCACCGGACCTGGAGAGAGAGTCCAGGCCAACGCTGGCACTACCCCACGCACACACAGGACCTCTCCTTTATGAAAATTTGTTTCACACACCGCTGAGCTGTCAAGCTCATCACACATTGTCACACAGTCACCATGCCTATTTCCCGCTTCATTGCTGCTAGGTCTGGCCGCAAGGCCCCCTACTCCATCCTGTC